>CAUYON010197220.1:0-48420 GCA_963573935.1 Arctocebus calabarensis
GGAACATGTTCTCCTTAGCAAAGTATCTCTAGAATGGAAGGAAAAGTATCCAATGTATACACCCCTAATATGAGACAAATTCTTTATTGTTCAAGTGAAGGCTACAACCCATTTATTGCACAGGAAGATGGGGAAAGGGGAGAGGGAGGAAAGGGGAGGGAGAGGGTGGGGGGAGATGGGGCAAAGGGTGAGATCACATGTGTGGTACATATTCGAAGGGTCAGGAGAAAACTTCTAAATACGGATCAAAAATGTTTTCATATAGTAACCGAGAAAATATCATGAATGGTATGTCAGTCAGGTTGATGAAAATATCTCAGAGTGCATGTGAAGCCCCCACACTGTACCCCATGGTTGAACTAATGTACACAGCTATGATTCAATAAAATAAATAAATAAATAAATAAAATGTATGGTATCAAAATATTTTAAAATAGTAATCCTAGCAAATATCCTCAAACTAACAAAAACAACCCTCCAGGTTGAATAGGGCTCCTGAATCAGCATGAAAAATTTTAAAAGTCCCTATTCCAAGGCCCAACATTGTAAAATTTCAAAATGAGAAGGAAAAATAAATGATTATAAAAGTTTTCAGAAAGAAAAAATAAAATCATAGATCAAGTATTAGGAATCAGAATGGCATAGGGCTTTTCAATTGTAATGTTAGGATCTTGAAGACAGAATAGTCTCCTAAAAATTCTAAGTGAAAATGAATTTCAAAATAGAGTTTTATACCCAGCAAAATTATTGAGTGTATACATAGAATAAGATGCATTTCAGGCATGTAATACTAAAAAACATAATAATTTTCCATGTACCTTTTCTCATGAAAACTACCTAGAGATTATACTTGACCCCAAAATAGAAATAAATTGAGAAACAAGATAACTTATAACCCGCCAAAACAGGGAACTGTAAAGGAGCACAGCAAAGGCTTGCGACGAAACAGAAATTAATCAGGCTAGACGTAAGACACCAAGGAGGACTTATATAGAGGGAAAAAAAAATTAAAGAACTTTTAATTTATCTGATGTGTTTGGTTATTTGAAAAAAAATTATTGATGGGTGTTTGACAGATCTATTTGAACACTTGGGAGAAAATGTTAGGTTTTTTTTGTTTGGTTTTTTTTTTTTTTTTAAGACAGAGTCGCACTTTGTTGCCCTCAGTGGAGTGGTGTAGCGTCACAGCTCACAGCAGCCTCCAGCTCCTGCCTCAGCCTCCCTAGTACCTGGGACTACAGGCGCCCACCACAATGCCCGGCTGTTTTTGTTGCAGTTGCTGCTGCTGTTTTAGCTGGCCGGGGCTGGGTTCAAACCTGTCACCCCCGGTATATGGGGCTGGCGCTCTACCCACTGAGCCACAGGCGCCACCCAAGAAAATGCCAGTTATCTAGAAAGATAAACTATTAGAATCAAGCAATTAATTCCAGAAATAGTAGAATAATATATAAGAAAATGAACTTGAAGAGGATATTGCTTGTCTTAGTTATGAACAAATTTTTCTTAATCATTATAACATAAATGGACTGCTGACTAGTGATTTAACCAAAATTATTATTATATGGGAACTTGAGGTGGATATGTAGGGTGGGTGGTATAGGAGATCTAAATTATTACCTTGCCTAACATTGGAAGTCCATAGATAAAGTCTAATGTTGCAAAATCAGGAAAGGGCAATATAAGTTTGTCATGAGGAGTTGGTAGTTAACCCATTGGGGGTTAGGTTTGGAGATAAATGAACGGTGGAGCCTGGGCAGGACTCTTCCTTGTTATGAGCCATTTAGTACTATTTGGGTGTAATTAGGTGCGTTACTTTGACGAGAAAACTTAAACGGGAATCAAAGTACAGTTACGTAATAGCCGTGAAGAAGAAAAAAACTTCCTACAGTGTAGAGGGATATAAATGAATAGGAAGGAGTCGGGTCTCCTTCTCTAGCACTGCTTTCTCCTAGAAGTTTTTTTCTTGACTTGAAGTGTAACTTTTGGTAAGGTGTAAAGCTGTCTGGACATGCCTTTGCCCACTTAGCCAAAAGATGGCCACGTCAAACAGCATTGTAGGCGTGCAGGTTAATAGTGTATTTTGAGAGCAATGTATAATACAACTGGCCTTTGACTGCTGTTGGTCTTTCATCCCAGAGCCACTATATACAGCCAAGGAAGCAGCCCTGACCTACTTGGGCGAGGCCTAGGGTTATCCTGCCAGTGGGAGCGTGACATTTCTGGCAACAGATTTCTCTTCTCACTGTTGGACTTGGTGCCATGGCAGATTTTCCTGACTCAGGGAGTGAATGTGGCACCCTGGGCCAGCTGGTTAGATTATTTGTTGATTTTGATTATCTGCACCAATAAGTTCTTTTGCTGGCACGGATAATCAGAAGCAAGCAGTAATTTTCCATCTTCCTGACAAAAATACTTTTCACATTTTTGTATTACAATAGATAAAGTTTGATTCAGCTTTCACCCAAGTGCTGCTTTTTGAGGAAGGTGGAAATTTTATTGACTTAAATCAAGAACTCTTTATGAATGCTCACATAGACTTAGGTTTTTGTCTTCTTGTTGTTTTACTGTTCTTAAAAGATAAATACAGGGGAAAAATCAGGAATAATGATATTACCTGTCTTTTATTTAGCTCTTTCTATGTGCTAGGCACTCTAGTAAGTTCTTATCAACTAATTTAGTCTTAACAGCTTTCTGTAGTCATCACTTCCATTTGAGACTGAAGATAGTATGGTAGTCTAGTGACTCGTCCAAGGTCACAGGAAAATGTCCGAGCTGTGTCTGAAGCCCTGATTCGTCTTGGCTCTTGGACTCGTGTTCTTTACCTTTATGTTTAACTATCTTTCAATGCAACCTCTGTCTTTGTATTACATGAGAATAAATAAACAACTGATTTAACAGGGTAAGGTAACATGTATTGTTGCATAGTGCTTATAAAAATTTTATCTTTTTATTTAAAGATTGGAATTTACTTTCTATCTCTGTCATTCTTTTGTATTCTCTCAATTCACAATTCTGGAGTCATCATTAGTCTTCTGATTCTTCTCCTTTTACTTCTACAAAAGCATCACATTCTCTTTATGTTTCTATTTTAAATCCCTCCACTCCTCGTGTCTAGACTACTACAACCATATTTTCACAGTTTCCCTTCTGTCATTCTTTGCCACTTGAAATTGATTGTACACAGTGATCCACTTTTTTAAGCCTCAACTTCTCTTATGTTGCATACCTGTTAAAAGTGTTAATGTCTTCCCATTATCTATAAGGAAAGTAAACTTTATTAATCTACAATTAAAGATCTTTCATAATATGATCTAATCTATCATTTTGTGAGCTGTTGTGCCCTTCTTTCTCACTTTTCTTGCCCATGGTAATAAATCTCTCATCTGGCTCCTGGGGCATGAATTTTCTCTTCCACTCATTTGGCATTTTTATATGCCTTGTCTTTTCATAGTCTTCTTGTGTGAATATGTCTCATTTACAAAGATGAATTGTTAACTCCTGAGTGTAGAGATGGAAACTCTCAGAGTCCATAATATTATTTAGCATAGTTTCCTGCATACAGCACTGTGTAAAAAAAAATTAATGAATGAGAATTTTTGAAGTTTTATGGTCAATGTATAATTCTAATTCTTTACTTCTTTCTTTTTGTTAATTTTATAAATGTTAGGTAAGAAAAATTAAATGGACTTTTCTATTACATTTTTCTTATTTGTCTTTAGTCATATTTAATTATATTGGAAATATATTGGTATAACTTTAATAACAAAATATTTTAAAGAAATAAGTCAGTGTCACTTAGTATTCCAATCTGAAAGATACAGAAAATCTACTCTGAATGAAAATGGTATATTTATTATTATATAGGCTTAAAAGAAATATTGAGAACATGTAATAAGTTATCATACTGTTGGTAATATATGGTTTTCATGGGGATAAGTTGAATATGGTGTTACAAATCTAAGAAAAATATAAATGGATTATTTATCTTTCATGACATTATCAATATAGCTGGAGGTGATTTAGAATATCGAGTAATGATGTGAGGACATTTGAAAATGCGTTTAAGTTTAAAGCATTCTGCTGAGATACGATTTTGTTTTTCAAACAGATTGCGTTTTGTGTGTCAAAATTGCTTCATGCTTTCTGCTGAATTTGAAAATGTTTCTTCCCTTTTTTGTTTTTCTTCTTTTAATAGCCTAAATATTTTTAAAATGTTTGTCCTTTTTTATTTTGTTTGCTTAATTTTATATGTTTTCTATGATAAATATTTCTATTTCAATATATAAATTATTTAGGACTATGTTCTATATAAGGTATTTTTGCTTTGAAATATTTGAGTTTCAGTAAGATAAGGATAATTTTATCCTGAACCAAACAATAAGCTATCATAAATTTTGTATATTTTACATGTTCATATTTGTTAGTCTTAGAGAGCATTTTTTAATGCAAATTTTAACATAATATTATTTTAGTTTAGAAATCTCATGTACCGTTAATGCTTAAGGGTTCTAATGCTATATTTTTTCCTGAATTATTTTTTCCAAATAATACTGAGCATGATAATGATACCAATTTTTACTCCTCATATTTTTCTAAAAGATAAATTATTTTAACTTTCAATTTGAGTTTCAAAACATCTAAATGAAACCATAAATCTGTCTTTCAGAATAATAAGTCACATATTTGATGTAAATTACCGTGTGTGTCTGATTGAATCTCAAACAAAAATGTTACATTTTTAAGGTAGTATTTAAAAAGTAAATATTTCTTTTTAAAAAGAGTAACTCTCAGAATGAAAGTGCAATTATCCATTTTGACTACTCTCATGTAATCATTTCATTTTTAAAATTTCATTTTATAATCCAAAACCTCACTAATGTGCATTTTTGTATGTGCTAATTCCCTTTGTCATGAAAGGGAAGCTAGCCTAAATTTTCTAATAATTTTTCATCACATTAAAATTCATGGCAAAAATAAAAATGAGCTAATTTTGAATTCCAGTTCATATATTTTATGTGGATGCTTCTTCCCCTTCTCTCGACCTAAGGAGCTAGAGAAACTGAGAATGGAACTGAGTGCAAGCAAGCAGCACTTGGAGCAGGAGCAGCAGAAGGCAGCCGGGGCCAGAGAGGAGTGCCTGAAACTCACAGAGCTGCTGGGCGAATCCGAGCACCAACTGCACCTCACCAGGTACCCCTAATCCCATTATGCACCACAGCACCCAATTCATTCCACGGATTTTTGCCACAGGCTTCCAAACAGTTGTTAGAGTTAGTCTTAGTCATTCAATTCACACACAGCTTTCAAGCATATTAAGAAAAGTGGAGATGTGGTAAGCAAAACACCCAGACATGTGAATGATAAGTGTGGCAGGGAATTACTGATATATTACAAAACCTTTCATCTACAATGCTCAAATATTTAGGTGATTCTCTATCACTATAAGCAAAACGACATATTTCTCCTACCACCACCACTGCCTCTCCTTTTAATTCTATGTCTAATAAAAATGTTGAACTAAAGGATTTGAGAATTTATTTAGGAAAATCATAAAATGCTTCAGTGGTTAAAGAAGTAAAAGAAAATCTAAGATGCAAATTAAAATGGAACTGATACAAATAAGGAATCTGTATCTGAAGGAGGTATAAAACTTAGAGATGAAATTGATTAGCACTGTTCTTGTTCAAGTGATTGTTATAATCAGGCTTATACCACTGAAGTTCAAGTTAGTTTGTTTCCATCACGAGATATTGTGACATGATCATCAGTGTCACAAACTTCAGTAAGCATATATAACTAAGCCCTAAATTGCAGTAAGGCTCTTTAGGTTACCAGTGCTGTGAATTTGCTATATTGGAAACAAACACACATACGCGTATTTAACATAGAGAAAAATTAAAATAAAGATAGTAGGTATTTCACTTTATCATATAAGTGATTCCCTCATTTTGAGTTTTAGTCCATTTTTTAAATTTTCACATCAAGCCTTTGAGTTTTTTCAGTACTTACAGTTTTAAGAGAGGACTTTGTCTAAATAAACATGTAAGTTTATGACATTTGGTTTGATTTATAAATCAGAAAAACACTGGGCTCCCAATGAGAGTAATACGTTGAGTTTTAGCTATGAAAGGGGACTGATCCCTTTTACGTTAAATATGACAATGTAATTCTGAGCACGGTATGATAACAGATGGAGAAAAGCACCACTTGAACAGCCTGCATTTGGAAAAAAAATATTCTGGAGGTTGGTGAACCTCCCAAAGTTTTGGGTTAGTGTTAAGATGCCTCTGGTTCTGTTAAAATCAAACTTTGTTAAAAACATTTTTTATGATAATTTTGCAAATGTTTTGACACCATCGCTTTTAAACAATGAAAGAAAAGCAGAGCAAAGAAAGAAAGAAAGGAAAGAAAGAAAATAAATCTTTTGTACATGTATGATATTTGGGACAAATCCCAATACATGAAACGCTTTTATGAGAAAAAATGCTTAATACTGCAGAATAACAACTGTTCTTTTAATGCCCAATTAAAGTATTGTAATTGTAGAATTGAGAACGTAATGTTAATGTGGTTCCTGTGGTTATTTAATCTCAGAAGTTTCAGAATTTAGCTTCATCATGGTAATGTTAATGGTTTTTCTTTTCTGTCAGGTGACTATTCAGAACTAACCACTACTACACCATAGAAATTGGGCAGCTTTTAACGTCTTGGTGTGGCTGAGCTTTAGTAAATAGATATTAATGCGGGTTTGGCCCCTTTTGCCAGTCTGTTTTATTCAGAGGGTTAATTTCTGAATCAAAGCCTGAGGAGTTCCCCTGTGCAGTGTCAGTTGTACTGTTTGACAAGATCAATTTCTTGTAAGTAGAGTATATTAGGATGTAGTAACTACTGAAAATGGACAAGTGGTAACTAATTCCTTTGTTCTTAAGAAAAACAGTTTCACTCGATTCTGTAGAAAGCATTTTTTTTTGTTGTTGAGCTTTATTTGCACCAATTATATGAAAATTTAAACTAAATTTATAGGAAAAAAACTTCATGACCTGTTTTCTAAGTGCAGTACTCTTTTGTAAGCATTCAATGCTTAGTCTATGTTCGTATTTTATGAAATCTGGATTCATAAATTTAAAGATGACAATTAGAAAGGCAGGGAACTGTGCATACCTCTCTTTGCACCGAAAATGTGACTTGGTTTGGGGCTTGCTATTTCTGATACACGTTAATTTTTTTTTTTTAATTTAAGAGTTTGCCACCCCTCTCCATTTTTTGATTCTACTCAGGTGTGTGACTAAGAAACATTATTCTTTTTTTTTGTTTGGTGTAGACCTGCTGAAATACATAATTCCCACATGTTAACACCTCACCTAGTCTCAATTTAAAAATTTCAATTTAAACAAAGTTTAAAGTTGAATATGAAAACCATGTTATAAAATAATTATGAAATAAGGAAGTAACGTAAAAATTAGAGTAGAAATCTGCAATTAATTTGAAAGAGAAACTGCCACTTTTTAGGTGTTTCTCCTTACTGAATTTAAATTGGATTTAAAAATGGAAAATAGAAATTCAGCAGTCATTGAAGTACCCAATTGGTGAGTGCGACTTTCACTTAGACAGCAAATATTTATTGAACACCTACTATCTTTTAAATACTTTGCTTTGCCAGAAGCATAGACAGAAAAATAAGGCTCAGTTTCTACCCTTAGGTTGCTCACATTCTACCCAGAAGCCAGATCTGTTATTGCAGTAGAGAATGACAACGGTGTGATGATAGAAGTAAAAGATCAGCACAGGAACACCTGGGAGGGGAATTGGCTCACTCCACACAGGAGGTGAAGGTGATAGGGAGAGCTGATGGTGAAAGGGGATGATGAAAAGTGATAGTCAAAGAGGTGCTCATACTTGGCAGCAATCGTGATTAATGAGTTCATGCAGGTAGAGGGACCTTCAAATACAAAGACGTAAAGATGGGAGAAAACATAAACTCTACCGCTAGGTTAGGTGTCTATAGGAGAGAGCACTGGACAGGGGAGCAGGGACCAGAGAAACAGCTCTGTGGGCTTTGCTCCGAAGCTTTGGCCATTCTGAAAATAATGGGTCACTCTTGGTGCCTTTTAAGCAGGGCTGTCAACATGATCAGCTTTCTGGGTTGGGGTTCTGACTCCTATAGCAGTAGGGAGAGTAAACTTTGAGAGTTGATGTAGGAGACAGGAAGACCAGTTAAGGTAGGGCCAACAATTGCAGCCCCTGAGACTAATCTGACCCATCAGCGGTTTTTGTATGACCCATAATCTAAGAAGGGTTGTTATATTTTTTTATGGTTAAAAAAGAAAAAATTATATTTTGGGGCACGTAAATGTTATAAATCATAAATAAAGTTTTACGGGCATAGCCACGGTTATATTTTATGTATTATGTATGGTACTACCACATCAGAGATGAATGTGATCCTTTAAAGCTTAAAAGATCTACTGTCTGGCCCTTTATACAAAACGTTTATCAACCCCTCATTTAAGAGGCTGTCAAGAAGTCAGGAGAGTTTCGGGCGGCGCCGGTGGCTCAAAGGAGTAGAGCGTTGGCCCCAAATGTCGGAGGTGGCGGGTTCAAACCCAGCCCCGGCCAAAAACTGCAAAAAAAAAAAGTCAGAGTTTGAACTATGACAGATGTAAATGTGTAGTTAAAGAAAGTAATTGAAAGGCATTGTGAAAAATTGGTGAGTTGAGAAAGAAATGACTGATGGGAACCCCGATTAAAATATAAGCAGAGCTGTCCAGAGGGAGAGTAATAAGGTCTTGGGCCATGGCTGACCCAATAAAATGGAAAGAAAATAGCGTCTTCAAGAGGCATTTAGAGTGGTAAATAAGAAAGGATAGAATTAGAGGTGACTCAGGTTTCTAGCATAGGTTATTAGATGATCCATTATGACAACTAGGAAACTTTAGGTAGGAGACGATATACATTTGTTTGGGGACTCAAGCAGTGATGTCAGGAGAAGGGTCCTGACTAGAGGCTTAGATCTGGATGTTTCTATATAAAAATATTAGTTGTAACCAAGGGAGCCAGTGAAAGCATGGAGAGAAGACCATGTTTTTAAAGTACAATTAAAGAACCACCAACCAAAGAGATTAAAGTGGAGCCTTCATATAAGTAAGAAAAGAATAAATAAGAATGATAGAAGAGTGCTTTGGAGAAGTAAGCACTGAAACCATGTGCTTTTCTTAGGGGAGGTCCCCCAGCAGCCTAGGATTGAGGAAACCTGAGTGACAGTATCTTCCCCAGGCATTGCTGTCTTTGCAACTTTTCATAAATTACGTAACAATATTGGGCCTGCTGACCTACCTGTAAAATGAATTGAGACTTATTTTAATGACTTATGTTTCTTTCCAACTCTGACTATCAATTATTGTAGCAATGATTTAAGAAAACTCATTGTAAAGTTCTCCTGTTTCTGGACATTAGGCCTTTATATTGTTTGGATGATCCTTTAAGTCGTTTTCTTAGTTTGAACTTCAGAGATTTCATCGAAATGTCCCTCATACCTACCACTTCATTCATTGTAACTTAGCTTCTGTTGGTTTCTCACAAGGTTATGAAAGTTGTCTCCGGACACCCTTCCAATCTCTTGCTCACCATTGCCAGTAAAGATTGAAAAGCCATTACCTTGACGTTATGTCCCTTTTCTCATGGTGCCACACTGACTATCAGGGAAGACCCAGACCACTCATAGCATGATATTTTAGATCAGCCTAAAAGGCATGGAGCCTTATTTCATCCCTACCAATCCTTTCACACGCTTTCAGCCAGATGTAAGTACATGTAGCTCCTCTTGCATTTTCTGGGGCTTTTCTGTCCTTCAGTTTTCTTCAGTTTAGAATAGCTCCTTTGACTTTCTGTATCTCTGTTATAGTCTTACCTTCTTTTCAAAGTCTCCCTGAAATCCTGATTTTCCTACTGTAGCCATCCCTGATGACTCCTGTCAGGAGTCTGAATCCTTCTCACTTTGAGTTAATGGCCGTTGCTACATATTAAATGAATTACTCAAAGGAGAAACAAGCAAAATATGAAAAAAATGTATGAATATATGAAGTTTTTGTATATTTGCTAATCTTTCCCCGCTGGGAAGTTATTATTCTTCAAATGGAAGGAGAGGTCTTATTAATATTACATTTCTCAGAACAACTAGCTCAGCACTTTGCAAAGAGTTGAAACTCAGTAAGTCATTAGTATAGAAATAGTTAATATGTTGCAAACTTACAACGGCTATTTCAAAGCTCAGTACTGCTATGTAAATAAATACATGGCTCCCGGCCTGGTAGCTCGTGCCTGTAATCCCATCACCTTGAGAGGAGGCAGTGAGAGGATCACTTGGTCCCAGGAATTTGAGACCAATCTGGACAATGTAACAAAACCCCATGTCTACAAAATAAAAACAAATTAGGGGGGTGTGGTGGTACACACATCTGGTCCTAGTTACTTGGAAGGCTGAGGCAGGAGGATTGCTTGAGCCAGGAGTTCGAGTTACACTGAGTATAATCACACCACTACACTCTATCTGGGCAATAAAGTGAGACTGTCTCTAAGAAAATGAAAAAGAGAAAAAAATATTACATACATTGTCACACATATCAGGGTAAAAAGTATGAGAAGGAAATAGGGCTGAATTTTTTACAGAGAATTTTATAATATGTGTGCCCATGTAATCCTATATATTGTCATTTTATAATTTTTGTTTCATTTTTAACTTTGTATAGTCATATATGTTTAAGTATAGCAGAATTAAATGATAATCTTTCTAACAATGCAAATAGGTTTGTGGCAAAATATTATATGCCTCTTACTTAAATGTAGTCATTAAAAATCCCACACTCTCTCTCTCCCTCCCTCATACACACAGTTTTAAACTAGAGTTCTCCGTAACTAAAAGATGACAGTGAAAGCCAGGCGAAGGGGCACATATGTGTAGTGCCAACTATTTAGGAAGCTGAGTCAGGAGGATCCTTTGAATCCAGCAATAGACAACATAGCAAGATCCCATCTCTTAAAAAAAAAAAAAATGGCAGTGTTTGAAAGCACTGCCTCGTAAGTGGCATGGAAGTTAAGAATATATTCAGGTTAGTATCTGCCTGGTACAATGCTGGATATGGTAGCTCTTTAAACAATAACAGAAGCAGTAGCTAACAGTGGTTAACATTTACTGAGCCCCTACTGTGTTTCAGAAACTGAGTTGGGTGCTTTCATTTAATTATCTCAACAGCCCCAACGACTCTTTATTTTCTCTGTTTTACAGCTGAGGAAACTAAGGCACAGAGAAGTAAAACACCGCTGGCATGTTAGATTAATAGAATCAGGTTTGAACCTCCGGAATGTGCCCTTATCCATTAGGCTGTAATGCTGTGTAAATTGCTTAGGAAAAAGACTAATACAATTGTTCCCAAAAAGAAAACGAAGAAAATCAGCAACATGAATTTATAAGAGAAGTAAGTGTTATCTGCTCCCTGTGCGCTGATACAAATACACGTCAGTGAATTTTAGTCTTGGCTTGGGCTTTTCCTAAGAAACATTGTTTTTTGGCCCTTGTATTTGCCTTAGTCATTTAAACATTATATTATACAAATGTCATTCTCTTTTATTTCTTCATTTTTACTCAAGAGGAAAGTGAGGCTTTTACAGAAAAGTAGAAATTTCCTTGCATGTTTGTTTTTGACATGTCCAAACACTTTTCAAGAGCTACAGGCTTTAAATTCCTCTCATTAGACTACCATTCGCACACAGGTGGGAAGGTTAATTTATGACATCGCGTACTTACTAAAGCAGCCTCTCTGCAGTCTTCCTCATACTTTTGTCCGTGTCTTGAGATGCATTCTTTCAAACCCTGCATCTTTTCTCATGTGTGATCTGGAGGGGACTGCTGCAGAAACCCTTCCTTTGTTTTTGCACAGGATTTAGAGTTTGAATTGCTCTAAATACAAAGGGAGACTGACTTGCCATCCAACCTGCAGGCTTCAGCGTATATCCGCACGGCTACCTTTAAAATTCTTACTTCTCATTTCACATAAATGATGTTTTCAATGACATGTGTGTACTTCAAAGAATTTCTCAGAGCAGGAATCTGGAGTGAGAGTCCATGAAATAGGTATTACACTGTGACCTACTTTTGTGTTCCAAATGGGAAGATCTGACCTGTGACCTAGACAGAGAGCAATTCAAACTACAGAACTTGTATCTTTTTAGAAAAGAGGAAGTGCAACAGAGGAGTCATCAGGTTATTCCATTCTGATGGACAGAGTTCTTGGGGAGAGGTGATTAAGGCTTCCTTTCCAGGGCATTTAGTTTCCATGTAGTAACCAGAGCGAGTATTTTCTTGAATTTAATTGTTTGACCTCTCAAACTACCAAATATGACACAGGACTTTCTGGATGAATTGACACCCCCCCCCAAAAGGAGGAATTGATCAGTTTTTATAACTAGACCATTTGCAGACCGGAAAGCTGGTCTCTGGGGTGCTCAGAGCAGGACCTCAAAGCTGTGACAGTAGCCGTCAAATTCTAACTTTCCATAGCAGTGCTCAAGAAGTTTGGCTCATTCTTTCAGATGTTTCCACACTATGGAGTTACACCCTTCAGTCTGAAATTGAATGTAAAGGAGATGCCCCTGATTTCAAAGGGTCACAGTATAACTTCCTAGTTCCTCCGCTTCCGAATCCCAAACCTTCACCCCGTAAAGACAAACGGAGTTACGTGGGTTAGGATCACCCCATAGAGACGAACGGAGTTACGTGCACACACAAGTCACGTGTGAGTGAGTTCTGCCGCAGCAGAACCTCGTACAGTAAGGGAGGTGCTCTTTCCAGGGGAAGGTGTCAGGGGTCCCAGGCAAGTAAATCACCAGGTATCTGCTCTGATTACCCTACTGTCTTTTTGAAAATACAATCTCTAATTTTTCCTGTAAGTAATAGCTTGAAGTGGAACTAGGGGGAAGAAGGGCGCGTCTCTGTTCCTGGTGGTTCAAGCCTGATGTTGTCCATTGCCAGTATCTTCTAAGCCCAAGGAGGAATCACCAGTTCTTCACAGGGTCTCATTGTTTTTTTCAGAGGACTCTTAGAATATAAAAAGAGAGATATAAAGTCTGCATGGATGAATATCTAGCACATACCTTGCACTGTGCCTATAGCCCAATAGGCAAGTGTCCCCCAATGCGAGCTGGTTGTTACAATGTAGTACAAAAATTGAAAGGAAGTGTTTGGAAACTTTTATGTCAATTTTAAATTGCCACAGTTTCCAAGTGCATGATGGGCGAGCTTTTAAAAATTTTTTCTAGTAATTCATTTACCACATGGATCTTTTAGCACAAGGAGTTTGAGACGCTCTGATTCTCAGTCCTCACAGCAAACATAAGGAAGGGCAGTCCTTTATAGATGAGGAAGAGCGTCTCAGAAGGTGAAGCTTGAAATCACACAGCCAGGAGGAAGGAGTATAGGCAGGGTTTGAACTGGGCCCATCAGACGCCATAGGCACAATAAGTGAAAACACACATTTCAAAACAAGATAGAGACGCTTTTTGGGTTGTAAGATCTCAGCTCACCAACCAGGAACCAGGCCTCTTTCGTCTCTGTATCCCCGGCACCAAGTTTGGCATCAGGCATTTAGCAGGTTTTCTATAAAACATTGAATAAAGTTGTCTCTGTTCTTCATTGTTGGGAAAATTAAGAAGGAACTGCATTCATCTTAAGGTGACAACAGCTTAGGTCAAAAAAGCAAACGTTCACCCTCTGTTCATTTGAAGAGGATAGTAAAACATTGATGTATCGTCTTGCTATTTTACAGTGTACTTCGTCTTTTTTTTCTCCTGAGTTTTATTCAAGAATTTTTAGCCTAAAGTTTCCATTTAAAAGTTAAACTCATTTTTTTTCTTGTACTCCTTTCATGAATAAATTAAGCAGAGAATGTGTCAAAAATAATTTTAAATGGATATATGTGCAACCAACATCTTCAAGGCTTGAAATAGATGGCCTTGGTGCTGTTTTAAATTGCGCCCTCTTTTCCTTCCCTCACCCAGTATCAGAGAAAACAGGCTGTCAGAGAGCCAGGGAAGAAAAGGCATTTCATTTTGCTCTGGTGGACACCACACTGCCTGTGCCTGCTCTGTTCCACCTGTTTGAAGGGCTGAGAACCCCGGTCTCAGTGTGGCCTGGGGCGGGAGAGGTTAGAGAGGCAGATGCTGCCAGGAAATATGTGTTTGCCGGTTCTGCTGAACGTTCCCTGGCTGGCTCCTCTCAGAACTGCGAAGCCCAAATGTGTGTGCAAGGAAAGTCTGAGCTGGGGATGCACTCCTCTCCTTGCCTGGAGCATGGTGGCAGCGGCAGCCAGCTCATTTCCTGAAGAAGCCCAGAGGAAACTGAGCATGTATTGCCCACACCACTTGCCTGACTCAACAACGAGCATGAAGTTCAATGAAAATAGGAGGGGAGGAGAAGCAAAAACATAGAATTGTTATCATCGTAGCCCTAAGTCAGAGTATTTTTCTAAGAGAAAGTTCTGATCTCCATTATTACTTTTAAAAGTGAAAGGTATAGGAAGAAAAACCCATCTCCTTGATGTTAATTTCTTCTTAAACACCCCCTCTTAGAATTGGATGTGTTTGTTAGGTCAGTTATGAGGCATTACTCACTTGTTATTTCGTATTTCCCTGATACCCACAAGTATACACATATTAGAGGGTGATTCACTGATTGATAAATCCTGGAATCCTAGCTCATTTTAAGGTGCCTGAGAAAGTAAGAGGCTTAGAAAATATTCAGTCTTCTCAGCACCCGCTCTCAAGCCAGGGCCCACTTCAAGTTGCCGCATTTTTATTATGCTAATGTTCTGTTAGATGTGCAAAGCAGCGGATACAGTCAATTTCAGGACCTCAGAGTAGGCACCAAATAGGTCAGAAAACGTTTGAAGCAGCCCTTAAAGCCCACATGGAGCAGAGAGGCCACGTGTGGACCCCGCCCCAGCAGGCTCAGGGTCACCTGTGAGGAGGCGGAGCTCTGCTGCCTTGACCAAGGGGTGGAGGGAGGGGAAGCCAGGACCTTCTCCAGGACGGCATGAGCAGTGCATCCCTCTGACACCTTTCCTGTCGCTTCCACCTTCAAGAGGCCTGTTTCTGATCAGGAGATTTGCCAAAAGAATAGGCCTCGTGTTGAGGAAGTAACTATTATATGTAGTTACCAACAAAAGAAGTATACCAAATAAACAGTCACTGTAGGGATGTACGCGAGGAGTGGAGGTGGAGGGTGTTCAAATTGAGTCACAAGGGCGGGTCTGGGCGGTGCTCACCATTCGCCCTTTGTCCAGTGGCTGACCCAAAGTGGGCGTCACTAGACCGGGCACTGCTGGTCTCCACACTTACCCTAGTTCTGTTTCCGATTATTTTCTGTCACCTTGGGACAAATCTACTAATACTTTATTTCCTAAAGATCTTAACTGTGATTTTGTGAGGATGTTTATGAGTATGCAAAATCATTTAACTCCTTTGGGGGTTTTGTAAATCTGAGGTGTTACTTATCTATTCAAGGACTCTGGTGTTTTTAATATGAATTCATGTAAAATTAATTAATTAGCAGTCACAATGCATTGATCAATTAAGAAAACTTCAGGGCAATTGAGAGCATGATCAAATTACTGAAGCCCTTTTGGCATATTGTTAAATATATTTAGATTTTTCTAAATTTTAAATGGCCCTCTTCATCTTAAGAGGGCAAACCATCTTGCCATTCCTGATATGGACTCTTTGTCAAAACAATATCTAATGGAAGTAGCTCAGTAACCGAGGAGCCCTCTAACTTCTGCTCTGCTGAACTAATGGCAATTCTGTCTTCTTAGTCTATCTTTGAAATTAGGTATTTATTCAGCATCATTCGCTATTGAGTTAGTCAACAAGGCTTGGTTCAAGATGATAATTGTATTAAGGAATAAAATTCTTCTACAGTGAAAATGGAGCCCATTTCAGAACCATAGAGGAACTCAAATTTAGATCCGGCACTCAAACTGATTTGCACAAAGAATTATCTGTTAAAAGTGGAAGAGAGAATGACAGCATGAGACAAGTCATGTAACTAATAAACTTTTTAGATGCTGTTTCATATGTTTGCTTTTCATTAAATTCAGGAATGGTTGCAACTATGTTGTTGTGATTCAGTCAACATTTATTCCTGTCTGTTTTTCATATACAAAGGCTTAGGAATGCCAGAAAATAAACTGTTAACGGAGAATTAACTTCTTTGGCATGCTTTCATACTTATCTTCCAAATTAAAGAAAATGAAATGGGCAGAAACAGAGTGTAGATTACCTCCTTTTTGTCAAAAATGGTGGGAATTTGAAAATTAATAATAAAAAAGGGAACAGATGCAGTAACATGCCAGAGGGAGATTAATGTGGAGAGTAAAATCTGTGAGCAACAAAACTGAAGCAAACTGAATCAGTGGGAGGTGGTTGTACAATCAAAATCAGGATAAAAGAGAAATTACAAACAACCCTGCACTTGTCAAAGTAGTAGTAATGAAACCCTGACTCTGCCAGCAGTGAGAACCTGTGTTAGCACTTTGGGGTAAGGATGGTAGCCGGGTGCCAGGTAGGAGGGCAGTGTTAGGTTGCTGGGCAGCAGCCATCTTGTGCAGAACAGATGGTGCTGAAAGCTGGCAGGGGAGGGGCTCCTCAGCAGAACTAATCAGACAGTAACAGATAGGGCAGCTGGGAAGACTGACCACAGAGAGGGAGTCTGCGGGGTAGCTGAGTGCCATGATGTTTGCAGTGGTGTGCCCATTGGTCTGAGAGAAGACCTTGCAATGTCTTTCCCATCTACGCAAGAACTGAAACTTTGTTCAAAAAGGAAAATGGAGCTGAATTGTGTCAAACTTGGAGGGTGGGGGGCAGACATTGGGGGAGAGATGAAGAAAAGAAGAATTGTCCATCTCTGAACTTGCTGCGTGAATTTTCAGTCCCAGCCTCCATGGAACTGTGATTTCTGCTGTTCTAATGTATACTGTGTGGCACATAGAATGATCACTTTATATATTTTATGCATCAGAGAGGTTACAGTATCAAGACTATAGTTAAAATTAGAAAAGACTTTTTTGATGCGATTTCTACCACATATGTCTTTCACAAAATGAAAATGAAAAACACATGATACATGCATTTCTATTTAATAACTTTCATCATCTAATTTAAGCTGTGTTTGGTTCAGAACCACTTGCCCTTCTTTTTTCTCCCGTGTGACTGTGGAATTGAACTCCAAATTAAAAGCATAATTCAGAACTCAATACCTTAAGACAAAAATTAAACTAAATCATTTTGCAAGAAATACAAGAGAACTGACCTGTTAAATTTGATAACTTTTTAAGGAGTCGTGGCTCTTTAGCGTTGGGACATTCGTGCTAAACCTATGACTTTAACAAAGAAATCCAGATCTCCTACATCTGCTTTTGATCTTGTATATTTCTTTTTTTGCAGAAGGTTTATAGCTTGGCTCAATTTATTCATTTTGAAGGGGGAGGGGGAAACATTACCAGGATTTGAAATAGGTGGTATAACATAGCCATATGCTATTTATGCAGCAGTTTCTGCAATAAATCTAATTTGGTGCTGTCAAAAAATTAGACTTATTTGATATAGCAGCACATTAGTAAATGATTGTGGCAGATTTAAAGTTGTCATTTAGTCGCTTCTTACTCTTAACAGAATCTCGCAAAACCATTTTTCCCCTTTGATCAACTCTGTGAAAATATCTCAGTTCTTTGTCCTGCAGTCCTGCAAATATATCCACATCTGAAAGAAGGTCTTGCCTTAAGGTAATTGAGGAAGGGGGTGGAAAAATGAATATCCTCTGTTGTTAAAAGACTTCATAAATAGGTAGAAAAAAAATCAATAAACCAGAGAAAAATAATAGTATTTTCAACATTTGCAGTTCTTAGAAAAGCAGAACTGCTAGTCTCATTCAGCATGTAGATAAATTAAGGTCAGTTCTTTATTAAGGAGTTTAAATATTTTACCTTCCATCCTACGTCCATATGCTGTTTTAAGGAAAGTGATATTAAAGAATGTGAATGACATCAGCTCTCCGTCTTCACCTAGCAGTGCCCTTAGAAACGGCTTTACTCGTTCTGAAGTGTAACCTGGCAACATTGCTTCAATTCCTTTTTTTTTTTTTTTTTTGTTGTTGTTACTCTACAAAAATTTGTGTGTCAGGTGTTGGTATCAAACTAGCTAAACTTTTCCTTTGTTTTTCTATTTACAAGATAAAATAAACATATTATCCTTAAGCAGATAAATATTAACAGTATTCTCTGAATTCCTAAATTAGTCCCTTTGTAAAAATAATCATAGTATCATTTCCTTTTTTTCTTATGTATTTGTAGAAAGGAGAAGTGTGTGTGTATGTGCAGTAATGCATCTGTGTATGACTGTAAATGATGTTAAAACTGACCATTTTTTCATTCGTTTATGATCTTACCATATACACTTTCCAAAAGAAGGCTACTAGAGTGTTTTTGAAACGCGATTTACTAAGAATGAAGAGTTCCTTCATGGTGATTTAAGCAGCCGCTATTAACCTAGCATTTTGCTAATGATTTTTTCTTTTATATAGCAAGTCAGACCATGGAAGTGATCAAATTACCAAGTACCCTTTCAGGGCTATTCAGAAGCAGGGACCCAGGTAAACAAACTACTATCAACACAGATTACACTAAAGGGGAAAAGTATCCAGAAAAGTAGGAACAAACTTGCGGGGTAAAGTTAGATAATATTTTTAAAATTTTTTCAACATGAAGAGAAATTATTATATTTTATGGAGATAAAAAAGAAAATGGCTCTTAGAATTCATATTTTGAGTTCAAAATCTATAGCTTAAATCATGTTACAGAAGAATGATTTTTATGATACTGGGTATTTTGAAGGTTAGTAATAAAAATTGAAATTATAGCTAAAATGGATCTCTGCATTTAGATTTTAACCTCTTTTTTTGTTTTTATTTTTCTATTTAGCCTCATAATAATTTTCTTTAACATGTCAAAATGTTGCTTTGATAAAGTCTTTTTCATAAATTATAAATGGTTTTATATTATTTATATTTTACAAAAATAAATCTGCTTAATCAATCACAACTTTAAGATTTACAATTAAATTCCATGTTTTGTGGGCTGCCTCTATTAATAAAACTGCTTTCAATTTTATGTCAATGAAAAGAGCTTTAAGTTTTAGTTTTTTCTAAAAAGGATTCAGAAAATTTTATAGACTTGATTGATTTTACTTACTAACCATATGTAATAAGATTAAACTTGTGATAATCTTTCAAAATATCATAGCAATCACTTGAATAAATAACCTTTTAAGTTCACATTAGGAATAGTGGGGGTTTTTGTCATATATTTTCTTCTAAAAAATGGTCTTTCCTTTTCTAATAAATTTGAATTGAGCCATTGTTTTGCCCTTTTCCTAAAGAATATGATTATTTGAAATATAGAAGTAACTCAACATTAAGAGGTTTTATATCTGACTTATGAAGGGAGAATAAATACTCAGTTGCTATAGATGACACGAAATAAATTCAACCGAGAGTATAATTTTCACCTAATTTCTAAGAGCATTTTTTTTTAACACAACTGGTCTATTCATGCGACTTACATTTCTGTAGATAGATTGTATTTGTTTCACAGCATATGTTTGAACATTATTTAAACAAAACTTTATTTTTTAAATGATGGAATTTAAAGTATACACAAACTGATTTGTATATTATGGGTTAAGTTTTTCAAAGCAGTAATAGAGCTGTGTGTTAATATATAGCTTATAATTGAAATGGTATGTATTTGTACATTTTAAGCCTTTCAGTGTAAAATTTCTTAATTGGAATACTCTCCCCCTTGGCTAATTCATTAGGGAAAATATTTATTCCTCAAGTTAATGCTATATAGTATGAAGCAATTTTTACATAGTGTAAACTTGTTTATGATATTTTGATTTCACTTAAAAACTTTTATTTTGCTTCTTGCAACATATAGTTCATACTCAATATAATGAGAAGTGCAGACACACATGAAGAAAATACATATCAGCTGTCTGGTTTTACAAATGATCATTAAAACACTACGTCTTACTACTTTGACTCCAAATTATTGTCTTCCCGAACCCAAAAGTAATTTTCACAAGTACATTACACAACAGAACTTCATCTTCTGCTGGTTAGCAGTAGAGGATTTAAATCCATGCCGACAGTTCATTTGACAATGACCTTGAGGGGCTTTGCTTCTTGAAGAAGAAAGCAGAAGCTTGCGGTAAACAAAGTTCACTTCTGACAGATGGATTGAATGACAGAAAGGTTGCGAGTGCCAGAATAGCCCTGGCAGAGGAGGAAATGTTCAGTGGAATCCAACAGGAGAGGAGGTGTGAACAGGTGCAGGGTTGCTGACGGAAGGGGAACCAGATGGAAGGAGCCAGAGCCAGTTTATTTAAAGGAAAAGGCAGAAAACATTGAAAGGCTGTGCGATCAGTGGCTAAAAGTGTTCATAGAGGAAGGTAAAAATTCACAAAGCAAAACTGCACAGTGGGGTAGCTAACACTTAGCATAATGGTAGTAATTTGTGAGTTTAGTTTGGAAGTTGCAATTGAAATACATTCATCTTGGCTCTTGATACCATCAAGTATAGATATTTGAAAGTTGTTTATTTTTTTAAGTTTCTAAGCCTTTTAAAATCCATCCATTAATTTAATTTTTTCCAGCCAGAAGCTCCGTTATGATAATACTAAAATTGTGTCGTCAGCTAGGAAAAGAAAAAAATTTAAAGTGAAGGTTAACGTTCCATTCAAATTTATCTTGTGATGCCTCAGTTTTGTTCACATATGGGAAGCAAATGTGTGCCACTGTTAGGTGACATCTGTAATATCTAAGAAATTTGCTATGTTAGAATAGATGCTGTTGGTTGCTTTTGTTGCTTTGCGTTTCTATTCACTTTGTGAAGTCCAGTTTGATTGTTTAAGCAGAAATAATACTCTTTAAAATATACATTTGCCTGCTGTGATCTGCAGGTTAATTTCTGCTGCTAAGGTTGCCCTGGTTTTCTCTGACTTTCGGTGACCTGCCTTTGGGCAGACACCTGCAAACTCAAGTATCATTTATAATGGGAACAGTATATGTGGAGAGGGGCAAGAAAAAAGAACTTTCTCATGTTCTTAGACCTATTAAAATTAAACTTTTTGCTCTGTAAACTGAAGACATCCTTGTTAATGCTCTGGTCATATTACACACACCACGTATGTGGGCCCTTGTTTGCCCTTATCCTTTAAAAGTTTCCTACATTACACTATCAACCAGGAGGCAACAAGAGAGGAGGGGTGGTTAAGAAACAATCACTAGGAAAAATTATGAAAATGCACAATTATTTTGAGGTTTCAAAAATCTCGTAATTTATCTGCAAAAGTTTCTGCACACTTTTCACAACGATTAAATGCACAGATTAAATTAAATGTGTACTGTATTCATGTGCCCTGTCTTGGAGCAGCCTGGATCAAGTAGATTACATTTGAGTAAGGCTAGATGTGTTGGGACATTTTGAACTTAGTGATAATATCAATGATCCACGGAGTGTTTTTGTCAGTAAATATGAAGAACTGAAATGTGATTAGTAGATACAGAATATGTTTGTTTACTCCTGTGTTGCTTATGGAGATCAACACTTTCAGTCATTTTTTTTTTTTTTTTTTTTTTTAGTCTGGGTGAAGCTACATACATCATATTTTGAAGGAAAAATAGTGAATGATTTCTTCTAATAAAAGAAAATTTCCATAACCAGTATTTTAAAATCACTTCTAAAATGTACCTTTTCTCCTACGTGATAAAATTTTGCCCAGTAACTCTTGAAATTAATCTAAAAATTTACTTAACATCAGTTAAAGCATACTTGTTTTAGTTTTATTATAATGTACTGATTTTGCCATCTCTCCCATTATAGTTACTGAATACATTTATATGAAATGCTACTAGTGTGGTATTGCTGTAGAAAATAATAACATAAAACTCACCTGAGCTATGGGATTTAAATTGAAAGATAATAAAAGAAATTGCAACAATTAATGTCATCATTTGTCATTTCACACCACAAATTAAATTGCAAGCTCTTTATAGATAGAACTAATAGCTTCCCAGAAATATGTAATCTTAGTTGTACTCAGTGTAGTGTCTGTTATTATAGGGCTTGAATTCTTGCGAATGAAGGAATGATGACTTGATTCCTGTTAAGCAGATATTCAGTATTTATTGGGCATTTATTGTTCTATTCTATCTGTGCTAGACAAATTATGAAAATGGAGACACCATAATCTTCCTTTATAGGTATTCTACAACCTCGCAGACAAGGTTTAGGTAATTACATACATACGTGGGTCTGTCTGTCTATCTGTATATAAAATCTAGAAAACAACATACAGATTGATACACTTTCTTTAACTCGAGATCGTCTCACACGAATGAATTGATGAAACTGTCCATCTAGTCCAACCCTTGTTATACATGAACTGAGGTGCAGAGAAACTAAGTAGTGTGCCCAAAGCAGCATTTGTTTAGTGACAATAAAAACTAGAATCTCCCCCTCTGCCCATATCCCACATACCATTCCTGTATAATTGATAATATGACTGGTCTAAATAACGCCATTAAAATCCCATAATACAGTTATTTCACAACCTATTGCAGAAAGGAAAAATATTTTAAAAGTTCTTGAAACAGAAAAAGCAAAGGTGCTTTAGCTTACAAACAGCATTACTGAATGTGCCCTGTAGGACCCTTCTGGGAGTGGTTGAAAGGACAGCCCCACACCACTGTTTCTTCTGTGATAAGCACATTACACGCATTAACTCTCTCAATCCCCACATGACCCTACCAGGTCGATTCCTCCGTGAACCCCATTTTACAGATAAAGAAACTGAGGTTAATATTTGACCGAGGTCACAGCAGTATTAAGTGGTGGAGTGGGACTCAAGTGTAAGCAATTAGGTTCCAGATTTCACTTTTATCCATTATACTTTATGGCCTCTGATGGTGGATGTTGTTAAAAATAAGACCTACAGTCAGTTTCCTGCAGAACAATTGTAGTAAGCAGGCTAACAGGGGTTCTTGACAGTCAGGCTTCTGAGAGGCTTCTATGTGTTAGTACACTTTGAGAGTATCATAGAAAGGAATTTAGTTTTCAGTTTCCCAAATTTCTATGACTTATGGAAACATTTTTTATTAAAGTAGCATACATCCTCCTGAAGTCAAATTTTTAGGAATACACTTGGGGAAAGACTGACCCAAATTAATTTGTGGTAGGACAACTAAAAATTATCATGTGGGATTACTTTGTTTTGATGTGCCTATGAGACCTCATATCCCCCGCCCCACTCGCTTCATTTTTATGACAACACATGGGGTTCATGGAGAGAGTAAATAGGTAATTTTCAACTCAGATTTAGTCAGTGCTCTGACATGGAGTGTGGGGTGGAGAAACGTTAGCTACTTCAAGACCAGCTGAATGGTTAGCTGGGGCACAGTCATAAAGCAGTAAGCTCTTCCATCTCTTACTGTCCCAACTTTACCTCTATGTGTTAATAGTTCTTGAAGATAAATTTGACAGTTAAATAACTAGATATCAGTAGTTAATTGACATTAGACACCATTTAAAGCATGACTCTTTGAAGGAAGTTTTTTAGAATGCAAGGTTATCATGGATGCTTTTGTATGTAAACTTTTTAGAAAATCTCCTGCCAGAAATTACTGGTGCAGATGAAAGCCTGGGACCCCAAGTGGGGCTCTGCCATAGAAGGGAAGCCCATTTCCCTTCACCCTGCGGACGCCAGTCTTCCTCGTCCTGTGCGTTCCCTGCCCTGCACAACTCAGAGGCAGCAGCTCCAGGAGTCGAGAAGTTCTGCACGCGTCATGTGTTAATTTTTCTGTAAATGTACTTAGAGGTGCCTATAATTTACAATTATTTCAAGCCGTTTCTACCGGCGAGATTTTCTATAAATAACACTCTTGTGGTGGTAACGAAGACTGGAATTGTGATTCTCACTCAGACTAGTGTGTGTAGTCCTAGCCTTCCCACCATCTCTCCTTCAGGGTTCTCGAATTATGTTTCTTCCAACAAATCAACTCTAGCAATTTTTACAGAAGTTTGAAACTATTCACTACCTGATTTGTATTCCTCAAGGTGCAGAAGATGTTTTGGAATAAGTGAAAACTATAAAAGCAACAGATTAGTTTACCAGGCAGTGGGATGGTTTACTAAGCTGGCTGTCAGATTGACTGACTGACTAATATGACATCATCTTTTTTTGAGACAGAGTCTCACTCTGTTACCCTGGGTACAGTGCTGTGGTGTCACAGCTCACAGCAACCTCAAACTCCTGGGCTCAAGTGATCCACTTCTCTCCGCCTCTCAGCCTCCCAAGTAGCTGGGACTACGGGCGCCCTCCACAACACCTGGCTAGTTTTTCTATTTTGTGGAGATGGTGGTCTCACTTTGCTCAAGCTGGTCTCGAACTCCTGAGCTCAGGCAATCCACCCACTTAGGCCTCCCAGAGTGCTAGAATTACAGATGTGCGCCACCACGCCTTGGCCTGATCCTTTTGATTAACTTTGAAAGTGTTAGTTTCTTGGCTCAGCACCTGTGGCTCAGCGGGCTAAGGCGCCAGCCACGTACACCAGAGCTGGTGGGTTCGAATCCAGCCCGGACCCACCAAATAACAATGATGGCTGCAACCAAAAAAATGGCCAGGCGTTGTGGCGGGCGCCTGCAGTCCCAGCTACTTGGGAGGCAGAGGCAAGAGACTCGCTTGAGCACAGGAATTGGAGGTTGTTGTGAGCTGTGATGCCATGGCACTCTATCCAGGGTGACAGCTTGAGGCTCTGTCTCAAAAAACAAAAAGAAAGTAATGAAACAAGTAATGAATGATAGGATAGTTACTGAAGACTGAGGAAAGAAATCCATGGGCGGGAGGTCTCAGTGAATCTATTTCCTGTTTTTAAATTATGGAAAGACTGTCAAGGGATGAAGATTTTTCAATTAAACATACGTTAACTTATTAGGGGTCTGCAATCCTGGTACATAACTGGGCTTAAAAAAATACTTTTCCAGGTTGGGTGTATGGATTCACCTTAATTTAATTTTAAATTTGAATATGTGTTTGGGGAGTGTGCTTCAAACTAGATCTGACTTACTAAAATTAATAAATAAACCAAAGGTATCATGGTTGTGTTAATGGTGACTTCTTCAGGGGTTCTCAGTGTCCCACCAGAATTCTCCTTTGTTTTTTCTTTCAAATAATAGTGGCTGACTTAAGTGAAAAACTTATCAAAGTAAAAAGTTATTTTAATAGTTTTGAAAATTATAAACTTTGATATCTTCACGCAGCATTTATATTTAGCAGTTTTTGTCAATCTAATTATTTTTATTTGTAGAATCCAGATTAAAAATGATGTTTTGCTGTAGGGAGGAAGATAAAGGGGTGATGTTCAGACCAGTGCTGTCCAATAGAAATAAATAGGAGCCACACAATATAAGCCACATATGTAATTTAAAATTTGCAAATAGCCACACTTTTAAAATCAAAAGGAAACAGGTGATAATAATTTTAATAAAATAGTTTATTTAACTCACTATATGGAAAATAGTATCATTTCAACATGTAACAGATACAAAAAAGTATTAATGAAATATTTTTGGCTTTTTTCCCCTTAGTCTTAATGCTGTGGTGTGTGTTGTGCGCTCAGCTGCACGTGTAGGTTCACTCTCACCGTGGCTCAGGTCCCCCATGCGCCTAGTGACTGACACAGCATACATCACCGCCCTGGACTCGTGTTGCCCAGTGTAGACATAGTTAGATCTCACGAGCTGGACCCTGGAATTCTATGTCTAACAATAGGAATGATTTTATTAAGACAAGAAGATCATGTCAGCTTTTTCTTTAATTTTGGAGGCAGTAACCAGGACTCACTTGGATTAGTCCTTTTTTGTAGAACTGCCACTTTGAGGACAAGGAGGAAGAGGATAGAGGAAGCTACACTGGTCATTCCTTGAAAAGCGAATGGACAATGAGGTTTACCAGCATCACATTATAAGAAGTTCTTCTGTGTCCTATTGCCTCATCTTTGCCTTTACATGCTGAGTTATTGAAAATAAATTTGACAGCTAAATGACTAACTAGATGCCAATCTGCTAATTGCATTTAGATGCCTTTCACATGGTGAGCTGGGCTGTGTTGGTTGCCTTCCTACACGATCCTGACATTGTCCTGTCATCAATGAGGAAACTGAGGCTTAGACGGAGCTGAAGTCCTGCTGTGACATTAAACAGCCGGTACGAGGATGGAGCCAGGGGTCAAGCCTAGCAGTGTGCGTGTCCAAGGCCTGAGCTCACATCCAGCTTTTATTACTAAATTGTGGACATTTTTTATTCTTTCTTGAAGGTTGTTTATCTTTGAGATCATTATATTGATTGTTTCACTTTGAGTATTCATCTTCTGGAAAATAATAAGTGTACTGATTAATATGTTTGAACTTACTATGTATCAGTGCTATTCTTAGTATACCTCAGAATCTTGTAGGGAGAGGTACTGTTATTAACTCTTATTTTTCATTCAAGAAAACTGGGTCATAGGGTATGTGGCTTGCTGGGCATACAGCTAGGAGAAGAGGACTTGGATGCCAAGTCGGTAGACACCAAAGCCTGTTCTCTCAGCCATGGGCTCTATGCTTATAAGCTCCAGTCCTGCTGGCAATGGAGCTTATGTGCTACGGGATCAAAGCCAAAGCCCGCCATCATTTTTGGAGTTGTTTTAGGATTTCAGCTAGATATATTTATTAATATTTTATCAGAGCATGACTTCCTCTTTTTTGGGTAGGGTCAGGACAGGCTACC
Organism: Arctocebus calabarensis; assembly: GCA_963573935.1. NCBI lineage: Eukaryota > Metazoa > Chordata > Mammalia > Primates > Lorisidae > Arctocebus > Arctocebus calabarensis. The sequence goes on from CAUYON010197220.1 coordinate 26,928, forward strand.
TTGTGGAAATGAGTTTGAAGGTAGATTTAGAATAAAGGAAAAACACAAGTCTTCAGAAATGGAAAAGGCATGTCTGTAACTACAGGACTGGTGAGGATAAAGACTGAGAAATGGCTAGGGGAAAAGGAAGATGTTACTTATGTTACTGAAGCAGAGGAAACAGTGAAGAATGTTATAAGCAAGTATTACAAAGTCAAATAGAAATGATGTTAAATCACAAAATGACTTGTGGCAACAATAATCATTTTCTGATTTAGAAGAATAAGAATTCATGTGTAATGAAAAAAAAATGACCTACTGGGATTTTGTTACCGGGCTAAAGTTAGTAGTCAATAGAACACAACCCTAATTTCCATGCACACACATGTTGGTGTTTGACCAAACGCACACCCATCTCAGCAATAATGAAAATTCTACTGTTTTTATTATAGCAGTTCCTCACTTACTCAGACTTCTGGCTGGGTCAGCCATTTACAACATAGCCATAAACAGGTCTGAATGTAAAAGCCCTTTTAAGAAGCAAATAACCATCAACACCTCTTCCCTCAACAAGACAAGATAAAGGAAGCATAACTCTAGCATATTTGAAAAATAAGATACTGGGAAAATATATTCTTTAGTCTGGTGGGTTTGGGACACAGTATCATAAAATAGGCTAAGGGAGTGCTTTACTATCTCCAGGAACTTGGCCCCCTACAGTCACTTAATGCTTTAGGTACCCCTGAGCTACTAAAAACATTTTAAGCCTGAATATTAGCAAAATGTGCATTCGATGGGACTGCTCAGTCCCTCTCGGGACCTACCTGAGTTATCCACCATATCTAAAGAAACCATTACAGGAGTTGCTCTTACTATTGCTGTAGTAATAAGAGCTTTCCCTGCTTCTGATGTTGTCCTTTCCCCATCTGTTCCCCACACAGCAGCCAGAGTGATCTTTCTAAAGCACGAGTGTGATCACAACACTCCCCTGCTTAAAACCCCACATTGGCTCCCTGTTTCCCTCAGGACGAGGGCCTTAAAAATAGCTCCATGTTCTGGCTCTTGCTCACATCCCCAGTCTCATCTTTCTTCAATAATCTCCCCTCCACCCTCTGCTCACTGCTACCCCACTACATATATACTCCAGCCTCCAGGCATGCCCAGTCTGTGTGCAATTTTCCAAAGGCGCCTGGTTATCTCTCTTCCCTAGGTCTTTGCACACACTGTCCACTTCACTGGTAACAATTTTCTTCTCATTCTTTGCATGGCTGATTCCTACTCTTACTTTCAGCTTCTAATGTCTTAAGCTTGCTGACATCCTTCCTCACTGTTCCCAGCCACTTCCCAACTCCTGTCCCATCCACCTATATAGTCTATGTTAATGTTTATCATACTATTTTAATTCTTCTATTTTGTTCACTAGACCATAAACTCTTTGAAGGCATGGTCTATGTCTTATATACTGATGTATCCCCATACTTTTGTGCTTGACACAAAGTAGTTGCTTAAGTATTTTGTTAAATATATGAGCAATACACTGTTTGAGTAAATAAATCCCTCAGGTAAGGCAATGCCATGGGGTAGAAAGAACACTGGACTTGGAGTGAGAAGATGGGTTTGGTTCTAGCGTTGCCACGTCCTAGCTGTGCGGCCTTGAGACAGATCTCTTAATTCTTTGACCTTGAGAGTCCTTATCTATTAAACAGAAATGTCTGCTCCATCCCCCTATCTCACAGAGCTGTTTAAGAGAGAGGTCAGTGCTTTTGAATGTGCCTTGTGAAATAGAAAACACAGGCGTGTGCAGGATGATGCCAGAGTAAGAGTCTGTGGCTTTCTTTGAGTAAATATAAGTCGTGCAGGTGTAACAGAAGCAGGCAATATCTTGTTGAGCATACCCTCTTTCGCCAGAAGGTAAATTTTCCAATTATTTTTTAGATACTGTAAAAATATTTTTGGAAAAAAAATTATTTTTAGGGATGTTCGTGTTAAATATTTCATTTTCTTTGTGTATATTTCTTTGAGAGAAAAATGACCTCCTTTCTTTTTCTGCTTTCTTTCCCAGAAGTGACTCATGCTCTGATCTGAGGAGTCATTTTCAACATTGCACTGAAAGTTCCAGCATACTTTGCAGTGAATAAAATAGAAGTAGTTTACTCTAGGAAACATATAGGATGCCATTAAGTTTTTTGCGTACTTGAGGAACTTGGGGTTACAGAATCCTAGTCCTCTGCACTTTTCTTTTTAGTAGTTCTACATTTGCTCAAATATGAGAACAAAGTCCCATAATCCCCCCAAAGCAAGCTATTTGGGATATTTGGTTCTTCTTAAACATGCAAGACATCATGCTGTCTACTAATCCTATTTTGTTTTGCTTTGCTTATTATTGCCCATAATAATAATAAAAGTAGGGCGGCGCCTGTGGCTCAAAGGAGTAGGGCACCAGCTCCACATGCTAGAGGTGGCAGGTTCAAACACAGCCCTGGTCAAAAACTGCAAAAAAAAAAATAATAATAATAATGACAATAAAAGTAAATTAAATTCTTGGCCAAAATAGAGATGACTTTATTACATTCTCCTCTTCTAGTCAGTAGACAGGACAATACTTAACATCTTTGAGGATATTTAGTACTTTCTACTTCTTAAAGTTGTTTATTCATTTGTTCAGTCATTCATCTGTTTATTCATTCATCGAGCATTTGTTGACCGCACAACTTTACAGCAGACACTACTCCAGGTTTGGGGGAAAATTAATGAGGAAAACAAAAGTCCCTGTTCTCCATGGATTTCCATCTCAGATATATGCACATATCTTATCTTTCCTGGGAGTCCTGCTTGATGCAGGAGATGTGTTTGTGGTACGTTTCAATGTTTTTGCAGAGGTCAATATTTTTATTTTTGCGGAGTATACAGCTATTGCTGATGTCCTTGTAGGAGGAAGTAATCCAATAGCAAATGGGACAAATGAGAAAGGAAAAGGAGAACTAGCTTGGGATTTCTCTGTCCAAGTGGATCATATGGGGATTAAATGACATGTACACATATGGACAATTGAAATAAGACTCTTGTCCTTTCAACCTTCTCGTGCTTCTCTCTGTATCCCTTATAAAATAAGAGGTTGAACCCTAATGATTCACTGTGAACGTTAGTGTCAGAATGTCTTGGATTTTCCGGCTATCCCCTTTAACGACTGGAGAAATTGGACAAATTATATAACCTCTCTAGGCCCCCATTTCCTCATTTATACAGTGACAATAATAAGAGAAACTACTTTATAGGATCAATTTGAGGATTAAATAAAAGAACGTATGTAAAGAGTTTAGCTTCTGGTAAACATTAATAAAGAGTGGCTTACTAAATTGATGAAGCCTTTAAGGGTAGATTTTTTTTTTTTTTTTTTTTGCCCTGTTTGAATGAAGAGAACCAGGACTACTAAAAGAATAAAGTTACTTGTCCATAGTCACATAGGTAATAAGAAGGTAGGTGTCATATTCTGAACCTTTCTCTGTGAGTTTTTCCTGTACTCCCCTACTTCTCAAGATATAATCCAAGAATATAGAGAGAATCAACCAAAAAAAGGTATGCATGCATTAAAAAAAAAAAAAAGAAACAAACAAAACCACAACAAACAATAAAAAAATATTCTAGGTATTACTGGATTTGCTTTCCATAGTAAGTTAGCAATTATGAAATTCTTCTGGGGATATTATAAGTTTGGAAATATGAGTGAATATGTTTAGGATAATAGGAACCGAGTTTCTCATGATTGGGGAAGAAAATTATAGTTGTGGAGAAAAGGGAGACAAGTTTCCATCTATGTTGTTGGATTGTAGTTGGAAACATCAGGGTGAATGAATATATTTATGTAGGCATATAAAGGCAAATATTTGCATTGATACTTTCACATTTTCACATATGTTTATATCCTGACTTTGTCTACTAGGGTAACCTGAAATCAATGACTTTGCAGCAGTAGTAAGCACCACCTGATGCCAGTTCTTGGCCTCTAAATAGCACTCTCTATGGTGAGGCGCACAAAGAATCCATAGACAGATGCTGCTCTCAGACTCATGCCAGGACAGGACAAGATGAGCCTACAGTACCTGAGGGGATAGAAAACCAAGAAGTGTACCAGAATAAGGGCACACGTCACACAGCAACCACTGGCCAAAACCTAGATGGATTGAGCATAATCAAAACGATCATAAGGGATGATAACCCAGTGAATAAAATAAGAATCCATGCCTTTATGCTGACATCAATAATTAATAGAAAGGAAAGATCTTCCTTATAATACAATGTTAACTAATAAATTGAGACGTAATGATGGAGTAGAAAAGCCATCGTTGGATGTAAAACCTAGTGAGTGCGAGTTTGATATTTACACAGTCTCAGTAGCTCCCAACAAATTACCTATAATTTCAAAGGGGAAAACAGTAACTTTATAGTGAAGAAGCTGGGAAAGCTCTCCTAGCCATTGTGTGCTGAGGCTGGCTGGGGCCAGTTCATGAGAGCCGATGATGTGTATTTTTCCCAACTTGGTGTATAGTGATGTAATTTTGGTAGCTTAAAATAGAGCATAGCAGAAGCATGTCTACTAAAAATTGGTAAACCCTACAAATGAGGGATTTCCCATTCTTGGAGACTAGTTGTTAAACATTTTCCACCACACCACTGATATTAACCACATGATGAAAGCTAACATTACCAATACTGGGATAAATATATATCTGCTGTCCAGTCTCACAATAGCGCCCAGCTCCGCCCTGGGAGATAGCCGTCTCTATCTATATTCCTTCAAGAATGATTTCAGCCAGTAGGCATGTCATAAATGAGTTTTGAAACGCCAATATGCTACTGTCACAAAGCTCTCAATGTTGTACTTTTAAAGGAAAACTTTTAATCAAGGGGTCTGAATGTCTAATCCTGGAGCTGCAGACATCAGCAAACAGGTGGAGAGAATCATGGCAGATGGGACTGGGGCCTCGGTCCCACCACTGCCAGGTTCTTGTTCTCAGACTCAAGGCTTTCATTGCTTCTGTCCCAGGTGCACTGTTGAGCTTTAGGATCACTAGAAACTCTTGGTCCCTTCAACTAGCTGTAAATTGAAAATGTACTTTCAAAAAATGTATTCGACAAATCACGTTTGCTCTGTGAGATGGACACTTTTGATATGAAAAAGTTGAATACCAGAACAGTAAAGATGATTCCTCAGTCTCCATTTAAAAAAAAAAATGGAAAGCTAAATATCACTGTGGCCATTGCTAGAAAATACAGTCAACTTTGACTATAATTGGAAAAAAGGAGTCACTAAGGGCGGCGCCTGTGGCTCAAGGAGTAGGGCACCAGCCCCATATACCGGAGGTGGCGGGTTCAAACCTGGCCCTGGCAAAAAAAAAAAAAAAAAAAAAACGAGTGACTAGGTCGGGGTGTATGCTTTGTCTACATTTGCGGCCTGCCAGTAGTACTTGTTCATTCCTCTTAATTCAGAGTCTTTACCAAGAACACATTGATGTGGCCCACACATGCGCGAACTATAAGGGATGTGGATCACTTGGAGAATAAAAATGGATGTTCCTATTCTAAAGCATGTGTTCCTTTTAAAAATTGACTTTTGTAGGGTAATTTTATTTATTTATTGTTGGGGAATCATGGAAGGTACAAAGAACCAGGTTACACTGCTTTCCTTTGTTAGGTAAAGTCTCTCTTATAATTGTGTCCTGTCCCCAAGAGGTGTGCTCTATACAACGTGATCCCCCCACCCCCTCCCTCCTTCCCTCTCTCCACTCTCTTGGGGTAAATGTAAATGTAATAAAAGTCAGCAAACTTTAAATGTGCAGTTAAATGTGTCTTGACAACTGTATACAGTTGTAGAATTATCATAATCATGATGTAGAACATTTTCATCAACTCAGAAATTTCCCTTGTGCCTTTCTGTTCCCTCCTGCCTCTCTTTACCTTTCTGTCACTTAGTGTTTACTTTCTAGAATGTCCTGTAAATGACACCTAAGATTTGCCTTTGGTGTCTGGCTTCTTGAAGTGCACTGCATTTGAAGTCCATCTATGTGTGGTACGTGGCGGTAACTTGTTGCTTTTGCCTGTGAGTGCACCTGTTACTCCATTGTGAGGCTGTACCATTGAGCGGCTGATGGACATGTAGGTTGTTTCCAGTTTTGAGCTACTGTGAATGACTCCTTCAGCTCCATTTTAATAACTACCAAGAAATTCTTCTTTATTGCCATTGCTTTTCTTCCAATTTATAAAATAGGGCTAACTGCAGTTTGGTTAAAGAAGATTATCAATGTTTCAAATGAGAACTGAAAGAAAACCAGCTGGGGAGACTGCTGGACTGTCCTGGAGGAGGCCGTCACACCCAGCTGTAAGCAACCTCTCTTTTATGCTTTGGTAGTTTTTTTCCTGTGTACCTTTCTTAAGAAGTATTTTACCATCTATCTTCTTTTTCCATTTTGAATTCCCTGCTTGGGGCCAAGACCATGTCTTGTTTGTCTTTATTTGACTCAGTGCCTAGTGGAGTGTCTTTCACATAATAGAGTTATGATAAATATTTAATGAATCGATTTGGAGTCTTCCCTAGTTCCTTCTTGGATACCTAAGTGGTTTTTATTACTTCTTTTGATCCATTATTGCATTACCTCTGGAGTTTTAATAACTTTCCCTAAATAAAAATATTTTTAACCCAGCCTCTACCTTTAAATCATTCACTATGTAACTTATGAGCAGATTCCAAATTCCTGGTGACCCCCAGATTTGTGTGTGTGTGTATGTGATTTTTGTTGTTGTTGTTTTCAGCTATTCAGTGAGAGGGTTTGGTGAAAGACATTTGAGGTTCCCTTTCAGTTCTAACATTCAGAGATTTATTTTTTATTTATTTTTTTTTATTTTTTGAGACAGAGCCTCAAGCTGTCATCCTGGATAGAGTGCTATGGCATCATAGCTAACAGCAAGCCCCAATTCCTGGGCTCAAGCGAGTCTCTTGCCTCCACCTCCTGAGTAGCTGGGACTACAAGCGCCCACCACCTATTTTTTTTTTTTTTTTTGGTTGCAGCAGTCATTGTTGTTTGGCGGGCCCAGGCTGGATTCGAACCCGCCAGCTCAGGTGTACGTGACTGGCGCCTTAGCCCTCTGAGCCACAGGCGCTGGGCCACATTCAGAGATTTAAAAAAAAAAAAGTCAGAAAGAACCTGCAAGAGGAGAAGGCAACACGGCAACACGGGGAAGGAGAAGGGAAAGGAGGTGAACATGCCATGTTTCTATGCAATGAAGAATAACGTGTAATTACTCAAGTAGAGTGAATTGCAGAAACATTCAAGAAACACAGATTCATGTGTAACTCAACATTTGTTTGTAGAATTTTTTTAAGTTGTTTTACTTTATAAGGATTTCTACCATTAATACAGTAGTTCTTTGCTATAGTAGATTTAAAATATCAAAAATTAGCTTCTCATTCTAAAAATTGATGGTTGAGATTGGCACCCCCTTTATGTTGAGGAACCATAAGTCCCAGTTTGTAATGGGTAGTGTAAGTTGCGACTATTATTTTGGCATATAATTATTTTTTTCTTTTTAAAAATTTTGGATTAATATGAGGGTACATATGATTAGGTTACATTGTTTGTAAGGTAAAGTCTTGAATTGAAGTTGAGTCCTTCACCCAAATTATGTGGCCTACACCCCTAGATTGTGCCCCTTAGGTGGGAACATACCAAATCCCTTGCCACTCTCCTTTTCTTGAATTTAATTGTGTTTTTCTCTCATGTGGGTGTGTAATTGTTGATCTACTAGTTTCAACATAGTATTCAGTACACGGGATGCTGCTTGCTTTCGCATTCTCAAGATATTTTCTTTAGAAGAATGTCTTTCATATCTATCCAGATAAATATGAAACATGCAAAGTCTCCATCTTTTTACATGTAACACAATTTATTGATTCATTCATGTGTTGTTGGGTTCTTGGGTTGAGAATTGAGCTGCTATAAACATTAGAGTCTAAATGTCCTTATGATAAAATGATTTTATTTCTTCTGGGTAGATACCCAATAATGTGATTGTGGGATCAAATGGAAAGTCTACTTTTAGGTCTTTGAGGATTCTCCATACTTCTTTCCAAAAGGGCTATATTAGTTTGCATTCCCACTAATGTATAAGTGTTCTACTCTCTCCATATCCATGCCAACGTCTGCAGCTTTGGGATCTTGTGATGTGGACTCTTCACGTTGAGATTAGGTGCTATCTCACTGTGATTTTGATTTGCATTTGTCTGATGATTAGGGATGATGAGCATTTTTCATGGTTTTGTTGGCCTTTCCTTTGTTCTGTTGGGAAAAGATTCTGTTCATGTCTCTTGCACAGTAATTAATTGGGTTGTTTGTGCTTTTCTTATTGATTTGCTTGAGTTCTTTATAGATTCTGGTTATTAGCCCTTTGTCAGATTCATAACATGTGAATGTCTTTTCTCATTCTGATGGTTGTCTCTTTGCTTTGTTGATCATATCCTTAGGTATGCAGAACCTTTATTAACTTGATCAAGTCAAGTTAAATAAAATTTATTTTTGTTATTGCTGAAACACTAGGAAAAAAGATTTAAATCTAAGACATAAAACAATAAAAATTCTAGAAAAAAGTGTAGAGAAAATTCTTTATGACATCAATATAATTATTGTATTAAAAAATATTTTAGAGACAGACTCTCACTCTGTTGCCTAGGCTGGAGTACAGTGAGATGATCATAGCTCACTGTAGCCTTGAACTCCTGGGCTCAAGTGGCCCTCCTGCCTCTGTCACCCAACTAGCTGAAACCATAGTCATTTGCCACCATGCCTAATTGTTTTTTCTTATTTTTTGTAGAGATGGGGTTTTGCTGTATCGCCAGGCTGATCTCACACTCCTGGGCTAAAGCTATCCTCCTACCTTGGTCTTCCAAAATGCTAAGATTAGAGGTGTGAACCACCAGGCCAGGCCTATCTTCGTATAATTATTAACAGTGCCCCTTTACACCCCTAGATGGGAATTGGTTTTGGACAATGCATTTATAGTCACTGAATTTTCAGGTATCTTAGAGCCCTGCATATATCTCCTGCCCTAGCTGGGCTCTGACCGGTTATTTAGAGAGCTCTTTTCAAGCTGGCCCCCTCAGCAGCCTGGTCTCAAGCTGGCAAAGCATTAGCCACTGTTTTCCAGGCTTGTTTTCTAAAAAGCTTTTGCCTCCTCAGGTAAGACTTAAGCAGATTCTCCAGCTATGCTCAAAGATTGCAGCCTTCCTTTTCCTGTGGCAAGGATATAAGAAAATCCAATCATTAAACATTCACTGCCCACTTCCTATATGTTAAGTACCGAGCTGGGCTCAGAGTATTAGACAGACAAAGATGACAGAAGGAGACAGACGTGTAAAACAATAACTAGAGTATGAAAAATGCTGTCTTTTAGGATGTATACAACACACACTGAGGTTATTGAAGAAAGAATAGTTAATTTAGAAGTGAAAAGAAGGAGAGCAGAAGAATTTTGAGCCAGGTCTTAAGGGAGTCGTGTACATCTTTCGGGGGATTGGGTGGGAGGGAGGCATTCAGAGAAGAGGAAGAGACATGTGCAGTGATCCACAGCCAGAAAGGACGTGGTGTGACTGGGGAGGCAAAAAGTAGCCCAGTCTGACTATCCATTTGCTGCAATATACTAGTTTGGAATTGAGTGTGAGGCAAGACCTTGGACCACAGCCAGGGGGTGGTGTTATTAGAAGTACCAGAAGGGACTTTATTTCACATTTAGCATGGACCCCTGATGATTTCATTTGAGGGAGGTGTGGGTGTATTTTCATTCCGGAATGTTACACTACAACATTACCACATGCATTGACCAATTTTAATACAGGCTTTCCTTATGTTGCTTTATAATTAGAAGCCAGTGAGTTGAAGTTCCACAGCAGTACGTAGACTAGTAGTTTGATTGCTTTATGGAATTGTTTATTTTTAGTTTGGCAAAGGCTAGGCAGTAAGTATCTCAATTAGTAAACTAAAGCAGCATGGATGAGAAATGCCCACAAGGAGATCAAGAGTTGGAAATAACTAACTCAGTTAATTGAAGGAAACCCTCATATCACTTCCCAACATTTAGAGTTTAAAGAACCAACCTGTGAGGTGGTGCGTCTGGCTCAGCGAGTAGGGTGCCAGCCCCATATACTGAGGGTGGCGGGTTTAAAACCAGCCCCAGCCGAACTACAACAAAAAAATAGCTGGGCGTTGTGGTGGGTGCCTGTGGTGCCAGCTACTTGGGAGGCTGAGGCAAGAGAATCGCCTAAGCCTAGGAGCTGGAAGTTGCTGTGAGCTGTGAAGCCATCGTACTCTACCAAGGGCGATAAAGTGAGACTCTGTCTTTGCAAAAAAACAAAAGAACCAACCTGTGTGTGTGTGTGGATTGTGTGTGTATGTGGCAAACACACAAAGTGTCGGTGTCCAGAGTGCTGCCAGCAATGACGTCCTTCGCATTCCTCAGGTTCTAATTGTTAGGAAGTTTCCGTCCTCGGGAGCCACTGTGATTGGCCACCCAGTGGGGTAGGTAGGTCCATGGCCTGTCACAATGGGGTAGGATGTTGTCTTTAACTACAGAAGTTTTTCATCTTGCAATTTCTTTCAACGTGTCCCAAGGAGAATTTAAATTATGACGTGCTGGGGAAGTTATTAATTTTCACATTCATATTTATATTCACATTGTATGGGCTGATGTGTGAAAATATTTAATGAAAACATGCATGTGGCACTGCAGAATCATTTTCTTGCCTTTAGATAGAGTCTCCTACATTCCATTTGAGATTCCATTTTAAGTTTCGGAGGAGAAACAGAAAGTCTGCACAGCTTATTTTGAAGAATTTAAACATTGTTTAAGAATTAAGTCTTGCTTTTCTAAGAATTCCAGTATCTGTAGGAGATAGTGACCATTAATTATGAAGATGAAAGATTAACTGGTGGTGCAAACATTCAGAACGTTACTGAAAAAAAGGTGTCTGTGCTTTAAAGTTGCAAAATACCATTATTCAGCTGCCATGACTTTTTGATTTTTAAAGCTGCATAACCCCTTTGAAAAGTTACTTAACAGTGCATAAAAGGTCCTCTGGATTTTCCCCTAAGGATGGAGAGTGTCTGTAGAAAGATTGTTGTCGTCTTCTGCTTAACAATTTACTACGGATCAGCTCTCTATAGTGTGCTGGGGAAGTGATGGGGGTCTATGCATGTGCAGATTAAATTTCTGTATATCTCCTCTGTTTTGCAGACTGGAAAAAGATAGCATTCAGCAGAGCTTTAGCAACGAAGCAAAGGCCCAAGCCCTCCAGGCCCAGCAAAGAGAGCAGGAGCTGACACAGAAGATACGGCAAATGGAGGCCCAGCATGACAAAACTGGTAGGTGGTAGGGAAAGATTAGAGCCTGGGCACTTACTCACAAGCCAGGCCCACACCTCACTGTGAAATGACATCAGGAACACCTGTAACCTTTGGCTGGCCGAAGGGAGCAGATGCTAACTACACCGGAGATTCCGAATTACATATTAGTTAGCGTTTAAAAGAGAAAATGGAAAGTATTGCCCACTGTCTGTTGATTTCAGAGTGCTGCTCTCACATCTGTTGCACCATCTGGATTATGAGTTTATTTACCTGTGTTCAAGAAACGTAAAGCTGAGAGAGACCACAACAAAGTAGAAAAACAAAGGGCTTGTTTTTGGCTGGGCTTTCAGGCACACATGTTATATAAAGAAAATAGCATCAGAAGCTCTGTGGGAAATGCTCTGAGCTTACAGTTAGAGTCTCCTGAATAGCATTGAACAGTTCCCACAGTACACACATTATAGCTACTCTAAAAGCCTAATGAGTTTGCTTCAGCATCCAAACTGGAGAAAAGCTTTAGCCATTAATCGGTTCTTAATTCACTGTCGCAGCTGGATGTAATTCAGTGGCTCCAAATTGATATGTTCCTTTATTTAATCTTTGCAGCTTCGAACATTTTTAGCATTTGTATGATTTCCCCACCTCCCCCAACCCAATCTAGAGTGATGTTTAATCCTTTGCATTCTTCAAGTTCTCACAACTGCTGTTAAAATTCACTAATACAAGGCATTGACCACAGCTGGCAGCTTGGCTAAAAATTGCCATCTTTCATCACATTGGCACTATTCTGCAGACTGAGTTGGCCAGTAACTCTTTACCTTTAATTTGAAAGTAAAATGCACTTTGAAAATAGGCAGTTTGATTTGTTCAGTCATTGCATTCTGTAGTTTCTTTCACTTTTGAGTTGTGTGTTCACAGACAGTGTTAGTCAAAACAAGACAGTGTCAGTCATTAGAATTCCACACCACATACTCCACGCTGATTGTACCATTAAAACAAAAGTTTAATTGATCCTGTCTCTTCCAGAAAAATGTTGCTTAATTTTAGTGCCTTGATTTATTTTGATTTGTATGCTCTATGCTTTTTGCCAATCTTTAGCTAAAATTGAAAAGAAATAAAGGACCTATTAAAACTTACACTATGAGGTAATTCTCACATGATTTAATGTACATTAGATTTGATGATACAGTAAAATATTATTTCTTATCCTATAGGTGGAAAATTACTAACATGAAATGTATTAAATAGTACATTTATTTATAAAGAAGCAAATGTCATAACGACTCCCATAACCGCCCTCCCCTCCCCCCAGTAATTCCAGTAGAGGTTTTCATCTAACAGCATTTGGCCAGATCAAATGAAAATTCACCAGATTTAGAAGATATTTATCCACTAACAAAAAAGAGGACATCATAGGATAAATTATTGTTTGCCCCCACCACTACCAGGATCGTGTGACCAGAGTCTTAGGCAGACTGTGAATGCTAGATTTTTTAATTCTTAAAACCACCTTAAGAACACTTTATTTTATTTTGCATACCCCCCCCCATCACATTCTTCAGCTTTTTGGTTTTTGTTTTTTAACCACCTATCCAGTTAAACTCCTGCTGTTGACAATAAAATCCAAATTCTAAGGAGAATCACAGTTTTCACCTTCGTAATTAGAGAAGGCTGTGCAGGATGGGGGAGGGTGGTAGCAAACTGCACAAATGTGAAGCAAAGCATGAGCACAGTGCAGAAGATACTTCCTCCATGATTTTGGTTTTCAATTATCCGGTTGTGTGAGTTTTTGACACTCTGTTTATAGTTAATTTGTCAAAATAAAAATACAGTATCTTGAATATTACAGAGATATAAGCATCTATGACTTCACTTGAGGAATTTGACAATTTATTAAAATGTTAAAGCATTACACTGCATTACACCAAGTTAGTATGATCAGAAATGTTTCTGGTATATAATTATTATGAAAAGAAATGACTCACAGGATTTAGCGTGTTGCCAGGTGATGGGTTCTTTGACTTAGGGCATGAGAGTCTTCTAGGAAATGTGTAGGGTCTAAGTGCTTTACCGCCCTGGGTATAGAAGCACTGCAGAGCTGTAACCACAAACATCTTACCTTGCTGGGGATTTATTGTTATTTCTAGAAAATGAACAGTATTCATTGCTGACCTCCCAGAATAAATTTTTGATAAAATTAAAAGAAGAATGCTGTACATTAGCCAAGAAACTGGAACAAATCTCTCAAAAAAGCAGGTGGGTAATGTTACACAATATTTTCAAAGCACTGTTTATGTAATGACTATAATTTTTCCTTTAAAAATGCATTTCTACTATTTTAAATCCTAATATCAGAATTAGGTATCTGTTAATGTAAGTTTTCTATGAAAATAGTTTCTCTGTGTGGACATTTTCTTAATTGTCCACACAGACATTTTTTTTTCATGACTATGAATATGTACTATTAATTTTTATTGTTTAGAATTGAAAACTATGAAATGTCAGAAAACAAAAGTCAAAATGACAATAATAAGAGGATGCAGATAAATAACCCAGTTTTAAAACCTTATGTTGATACAGTTAACACGTTGTAATCTATCATCACAGTTCTCCATGAAGACAGAAAAGATATCTTTAGGTCAAATAATAACAGATGAAATTTGTACATATAAAAATGAAAGTAAATGATATTTGGAAATAAACCAAAATGATCCTTTTCTTCTCCTAAAGTTGTTTTAATAGAACAACCATCATTTATTTAATAGACACACTGCTCTTACATAAATTCATTTATTGGAATCTTAATGACTTTTTTCTGCACATTTTCTAGTCAGATTATCTCAACGAATAAATTATTTTATGTTCTAAATTGCAAGAAGCCTGGTTCTTCATCTCAGCTCTGACAGTAACTATGTAATCTTGGACAAATTTATTTGGCCTACTTGAATCATGGTTTCTTCTTTTATGAGTGGATGACATTGGGCAGAATCCTTTTGAACTGAACTGTAAAGGGCAAAGTTCATGTAACTATCTAGATATCAAATATCACTTTACATCTACAGAAAGCAAGAAATATGGCTTAGCAAACAAACTACTGGCTTTTAGGTGTTTCATTCAGAAAGGATTTCCAAGAGGATCAGAGCATAGCTGAGTACTCTGAGCTCCATCTTGGGCTCCTGCACCAACCAGCTGTGTGAGTTGATAGAATTCACATTCCCGAAGCCTTTGATGAAATGGAGGGGTTATGAAGTCCAAGTCTTCTCACAAGAAGGAAGAAGCTCCTAAAACCAACTGGAATGTGCTCTGACATGTATACCTCTTAGCATATACTAACTAAATAACTTATTCTGGTGGAGGAAAAACCTCAGTGTTTCAGAGTAGCAGATATTTTCAGGAAATTTGACCAAGAAAACCAAATGATTTTGTCATAAAAGAAACCCTCATAAAATATCAACAGTGACTATTCCTAACTAGACATACCTGATTTGCCCCCACATAAATCCAAAGTAAGTAATTTGTTAAAAACAAACCAGATTTATATAATGTAGAGGAAAATGATATTAAGCTGGAATTTATATGATTGGGTTATGTCTAAGGTTGGTTTGTAGATGATTATTGATAAATTATCTTGCTTTCTAAGGTGGCAAGGTAATTGAAATACATGAAAGCGACAAGGAGCAGGGTATGGTGGTTCACACCTATAATCCCTGCACTTTGGGAGGCCAAGAGTTCAAAGCTCCGATCATTCCACTACACTCTAACCTGGGCAACAGAGTGAGACCCTGCCTATTAAAAAAAAAAATACAAGAGATAGAAACAAAGGTGCTTGGTTTGTATCATTATAGCTGAGAAAACCGCAGCTGTTTAAAAACTGCCAAGTGGGAGTGCCAGGGTTCTAACACAGGTATTTCTGATTCTGAATAATTATAATACTTTATGTCTACTAATAAGAAAATTCAGACCATAGTAGTTATGGAAAAATGTGGAAAGGAAAAATTAATTTTTTAATTCATGTTGAAAAGTAGGCATACTTGGCATGTAAGGGTTAACCTGAAAATCTGAGTTAACCTGTACTCTCTGCCCATAGGCCCCATTTTTCTTCCTCTAGATTTATCAGCTTAGCCTGTGCTTGCCTGAGTGACCTGAAATTCAAGATCACTCCAGCTCCTTTTCCTTCAGGTTCCTCCAGCTTCTGACCACTACTTTGTAAATTGAATGTGTTCCTTTGTATCTGATACATAGATGGCACTTACTACATATGTGTTGAATGAATGGATGCTGGATCAATGAAGCAAACAAGAAGAGTGCTGCCCCACATCCTAATCTGACTTCTGATTCCAGCCTGTTTCTTTGTTGATGACAGGCAGTGTGCAGTAAAGAATACTGCAGAATTCAGAAAGAACTAGGTTTGAATCTCATTCTGCCACTTAGCTACTGTAACCTTGGGCACATTGCCTAATCTCCCCAAACCTCAGCTTCTCCATCTGTAAGAACATTTCTAAAGCCATGTTGCAGGATTCTTGTGGGAATCAGAAGTATATATATAGATATACGAACATACATATTTGAAGAGCCTAGCATAAAACTCGACACGTAGTAACACACAGTAGCTGCAGTTATTGTCATCGATGGCATTGTTTTAAGGAGGTTGACTGGTAATTTGGATATGACTTCACCAACCTATTTTTGTCTTTACTGGGAAAGGTCTGACTGCCATTTTCTGATAGATGGAAAGTCTGTGCTACAAAGAAAACCTTTTTAAAGGCAAAGCAGGATCTGGTTGTGTTTTGTAACTCTGAAGAATTAAAATAGGAATCCACTATAACTACAATTTGATACAAAACTAAGGCCTGCAAGTAGTAAACACTCTATAAATTATTGTTAATTATTTTAAAAACTTTTAAGAGCCCCTAATGTTTACTAAAGGTTCATTATGTGCCCCTCTCAAGAAAGTAGTAGGGCAAATTTTAGGGTTGTTTTTAAGGTTGACGTTAGGGTTGTTTGTGTGGGATCCAGTGTCATTTTTCCTTGACTTCTTACTATGACATTTTCAGTAAGTCATTCATACCAAACTTAATATTCCATTTTGATGTTACCTTCTGCTTTAAAACCACCTATAAAACTGGAAGGGCTCAGAGTGTTTCTTTTTAAATAAAAATTACCAACATAGTAAAAAAAAAAAATTACCAACCCGGTAAAGCTGTAGAAACTCTCCGGGAGTTTACGTCTGCTCACTCTATACTAAACTTTTGGGATAAATAATTTTTCCTGCGCCTTGAGGTGAAGGGAGCCTTGGAGTTTCTAAAGTTCTGTCATTGTGGAAACTCAGTCTCCAAAATAATTATCTAATCCATCTGGTAATTTTGGTCTACATTTTCCTCAGGGTACTATAGTAAACATTTTCCTGAAAGTAAGTGTATTTATTTTGCATCGATCAATAATTGAAGCTTTTTTTTTCTTTGCCTTCCTGTCTTTACTAGCAACATTTCTCTGAGAGTTTTATGTTATTCCAAATGCCAAACTAAACAAATGGATTCATACCATTTAGAAAAGCTTTTTTACTCACAGATCTAGTCATTTGACTAGAGCCCCTGCAGAATCACGAGGAAAGCTGACAATCTGGGCTCGCTGTGCCCATAGACTCTTACTCTCTGCCCCAGCCTCATGCTAGGATGCTCTGTGAAAATGTTTTGAAATGGTACCTCTGTGTGTGTATGTCTGTTGCATGTGTTTTCTCCCCAAGTAGACCGTAAGTCGCATTATGGCTGTGACGCCTGCTTCTGTTCTCTGGAAGCCTCCGCAGAGATTAGCGCTGCACTTAGCGCGCTGTGTGTGTATTCCACACCGCACGCAGTGGTGTCTGTAACCCCAGGGTTTGTGAACGGCACGTCCCATTTGAAAGCTAAAAATGAACTGCTGATTCTGTGCATTTTATATAGCTTGTTTGTGACCACCAGGCAAGAGAATTAATTCCATTTTGCTTTTAATTGGCACCAGGCAGACATTCTGGCTGATTTTAGTTGAAGCTCACATAAACTTTCGCTACCCTTCCTTCTGTATTCCCCAGTACTCTGAGAGCTTATTACAGTTATGGGGTTGTTTTTGAAGGAGGTAAATGGAGATATTTAAATATCATTGGAACAACTGTGATTTTTCTTTATCAAAGTGAAGGAAGTGTTCCCTCGCCCCAGACGCTTAGATGAATCAGCAGTAAAACGTTGCAGTGCAGTTTGCAGTGTTATCTGACACCTGGCCTGGAAAGAGCTGGGGCGGGTTGGGCACTGGTTAGGAGAGAACCCTGCAAGGGCAGAGTGGAGCCCTAGAGCTCTAGTGTGTGTGGGTTTCAGCCTCACCACTGCGCTTTGCAAAGAGCTGGATAAAGCACAGAACTCAGCTCTGCGCGGTGGTTTTGCTTCTCTTCCTTCTTTCTGTCATTGTCACTTTCTGGGTTGCTCGTCTTGTGGATTGATGTCTAACACTGCCCATTGTGTATTTGTGATTTGTGTGTTGTAATTAAGAGGAACAATGGGAGTCCATGGGGTCTCGTTATATATAATGGTTGGTTTAATTTGTTTCACTTCTATCTTGTTAATTGTAAATTGATCATTAAGATTTGAATTCTAATCTGTCACCAGGGTTGTGAGTATTGAGGCTAGAGCAATGATCCTGGTTTTAATCACTGATGATGAGAAACAAATTTTATAATTTTGGTACATATTGCAGTTCATATATTTTAACACTGTATTTTATGGTGTTATAAATATTGTTAAATGACTTTTAGTGTAGTTTTACTGTGTGGACTATAATGTATAAATTATATTACTGCTTTGGCAACAGTAGGTATCCAACTGTGTGAGTTTAATTGAAGTGAAGAACACACACCCGGTTGAACTATTTTTTTTCCCTTGCATGTTTAAATGATGTTAGGTTGGGATACTACAAATATTATATTCTACAAAAGGAGACTCATATTGGCCTCTGCTAATTCTTACTAGAAGTCAAATCAGAGTCTAAAAGAATTAAGAATTTCAAGTGTCATGTTTCCCCTTAAAAAGCAATCATTTTAATCTAAATTATAGTAATAAAGTATCTTCTATTTCATGTAAATGCAATTACACAATAGAACTGGTATATAAAAATTCACAACACAACAGTTCGTGGTTCTCTAAAACCAGCTATTACCCAAATTTTCTGCAAAAATGGATTAGAGCCAGTTATCCATGTATATTACACTAGGGTAACCATGCCACAAATGTCTGTCAAAGACTAACGTAGAAACTTGTATTGTAAGTTTACTCTGTGAGCTTTGCAAACTATAGGTTTTGAGAATCTATTGTGAGCTCTACATAGTAAAAGGATGATGTGAATGAACATATACCAATTCCTATTGAACAATGGACTTTGGTAATAAATTACCATTATAAATAAAGAAAAAAAAAACAAAAACAGGCCCAGCAGAAAAAAAGGATTGTTGCAATAGCATACTTGATAGTAGCATGTACTTTACAAATACCATTTACATTTTGTGATTCTGTAAGATATCCTCAATGAAAAATACAAAGAATTAAAGAAAAAAATCTCTGTGACATTACCATCCAGAATTAACTGTTTTTACCTTTTACATATTTCCTTTCAGTCATCTTCCATGTGTATATAAATGTGTGTATATGCATACATCTATATTATGACCGAGACTATAGTATATATATGCACTTTTGCTTCTGATTTTCCACTTAACATCATTCCATCTAAGGAACATTTTTCTGTATCAGTAAATGATCTGAAAACAAAATTTTAATTGAATCATTTATATGCATAATAATTCATTAGACATTTAAGATGTTTCCAATTTTAAACTATTATAAATAATAATATGACAGTAACTGTCTACATAAATCTGTATTTTTGATGATTCCCCTAGTAGAGATGGCTAAAAAGGGGATTGCTGGTCCAAAGACTATGAATCTTTTCAAGGTTCTTAATGTGTTTTGCTTTGTTTGAATACTGTACTACATTGTGCTCAGTCTGTATGTACCACATCCATATGTGACATTAAAAAGAAGTGGAAGAGCACAGTGCTCATACCTGTAATCCTAGCTCTCAGGGAGGCCAAGGCAAGTGAATTGATTGAGCTCAGGAGTTCAAGTCCAGCCTGAACAAGAGTGAGACCCCCGTCTGTACTAAAAGAAAAAAGTAGAAAAACTAGCCAGGTATCGTGGCAGGCTCTAGTATTCCCAGCAACTCAGGACGCTGAGGCAAGAGGATCGCTCTAAACCCATGAGTTTGAAGTTGCTGTGAGCTATGATGCCATGGCATTCTGCCCAGGGCTACAGAGTAAAACTCTGTCTCAAAAAATAAATAAAGTAAAATAAAATAAAATAAAATGTGGAAAATAAAAAAGCAAAAGTGGGAGGCGGTATCGCACAGTAGGCAGAACTGCCACTTAAGAATTAGACAGAATAGCATTAGTGTCTGGGCTGGCCACTCACTATTTAGGTGACCTTAGGCAAATCATTAAACTTCTTGTTTATCTCACAGAGGCAATAGAAATAAACATAGGTACCTTGTAGGATTGATAGAGATCATTAACATAAAGGATGGATTTCACTAATTGTTATAGAGTAAGCATGCAAGAATATTTGATTAGTAGTATCTTTGTTATGCCTTTCTTTGAATAATACTGACATTGAATGTTATAAATGTTTTTGACCATTTGTGCTTCTTCTGTGAATATTTTTCATATTTCCTATACTTTTCTTAATTGGAATGTTGATGAAGAATAGTTAGTGCTTTATTTAATGATGCTTTTAATTTTTATTGATCTGTTTTTATAAATGTTTTCCTAGTTCTCTACTTTTTTAAATTAATAAACTTTATTTTTAGAGCAGTTTTATGTTCTCTAGGAAAACTAAGCAGAAAGTCCTAAGAGTTCCCATATTTTCCCTGTCCCGTCCCCAAATCACTGTTGACTTCTGCATTTTGTTTTACTATGAATTTTTTCTTTCTTTTTTTTTTGAGACAGAGTCTCACTGTGTCATCCTGGATAGTGCAGTGGTGTCATAGCTCACTTCCACCTCAAAGTCCTGGGCTTGAGCAATCCTCTTGCCTCAGCCTCCCGAGTTGCCGGGACTATAGGCGTGTACCACATGCTTGGCTAGTTTTTCTATTTTTAGTAGACAGGATCTCTCTCATGCTCAGGCTGGTCTCAAACTCCTGAGCTCAAGAAATCCCCTACTGTGGCCTTCCAGAGTGCTTTGTTTACAGGCATGAGCCACTGTGCCCAGTCTATTGTGTACTTTTTCAAAATCAAAATGACTATGTTTTTAAAAATATGTGTTCATTTAAGAAATGTATAAAGTATAGAAAAGAATGAATATAGAAAAAAGTCTTGATCTTACCACCCAGAAATAGTCAATATTAATATTTGGTATACATGTTAAAATACTTTTTTGATCATAAAATGGAATCATATTATACATGCTGATTTTTAGTGTTTTCCTTTTCCTATCAAGATGTCATAAATTTTAGGTCAATAAAGAGCATTAATAAATAGCCACATTTTCAAAATAATATCTTGATATTCCATTGTATAAGTAATGTAACCAGTCTCCTGTTGATAGATTTCTGGGTTAAGTTTTCAGATCCTGGGTTACAGAGCAAGGATATTTCTAAAAATAATGTTGTAATGAATATTCTAGCACAAACCTACAATTTTTTTCAAACATGATTTTTAAGTATAGAAGTTTTATAAAATTGGCTCAGCGCCTGTGGCTCAATGGGCTAAGGCGCCAGCCACGTACACCTGAGTTGGCAGGTTCGAATCCAGCCTGGACCCACCAAACAACAAGGACGGCTGTAGCCAAAAAATGGCCGGGCGTTGTGGCGGGCGCCTGTAGTCCCAGCTACTTGGGAGGCAGAGGCAGGAGACTCGCTTGGGCCCAGGAATTGGAGGTTGCTGTGAGCTGTGATGCCATATAACTCTATCCAGGGTGATAGCTTGAGACTCTGTCTAAAAAAAAAAAAAAGAAGTTTTATATAATCTATTTTTTCATTATGATTTTTCTTTTAGAAAAGTGCCTTTTTTCTTGAGTAACTGAGAATACATAAATATTCTGCATTTTTTCTAA
>CAUYON010197226.1:0-23768 GCA_963573935.1 Arctocebus calabarensis
ATATAGTGATTAAAAGGCCATGAAGGCTATGTTAAATAGTTCAATGAAAATATTTCAGAATGTATATAAAGTCAGCACATTGTGCCCCATGATTGCACCAATGTACACAATTATAATTTAATAAAAATTAAAAAAAAAAAAGACAATACCAACACCACACTTTTGAGATTTGGAAAAAATAATTGTTTTGTAGGGAACCAGAAAAACCCTTGTATAGCTAAGGTAATTCTTAGTAAAAAAACAAAGCTAGGGGCATCCCCCAACCAGACTTTAGGCTATACTATGAGGTCACAGTAATCAAAACAACTTGTATTGGCACAAAAATAGGTATATAGACATATGGAGCAGAATAGAAAATGAAACCAAGAGGTGTAAGAAATTTCTACTTGCCATCTGATCTTTGATAAGCCAAACAAAAGCATACAGTGTTGGAAAGAACTCCTGTTCAACAAATGGTGCTGGGAGAACTGGATAACAACATGTAAAATACAGAAATTGGATCCGCACCTTTCACCACTTAACAAAAATTGACTCAAGATGGATAAAAGATTTAAATCTAAGACATAAAATGATAAAAATCTTAGAAGAATGCATGGGAAAAACTTTGTTTGTTTGTTTTTTTTGCAGTTTGGCCAAGGCTGGGTTTGACCCTACCACCTTCAGTACATGGGGCCGGCTCCCTACTTGCTGAGCCACAGGTGCCACCTAGGGAAAAACTCTTGATGATGTTGGACTAGGGAAAGATTTTATGACAAAGACTTCAGTGGCCATCCTAACAACAAGAAAAATTAACAAATGAAACTTAATTAAGCAAAAAATCCTCTGCACAGCTTAGGACACAACAAGTAAAGCAAAAAGACAACCATCAGAATAGGAAAAGATATTTGCAGTGTATAAATCTGACAAAGGGTTGATAACTAGAATCTGTAGAGAACTCAAATTAATCAGCAAGAAAAGAGCAAGCAATCCCATCTACTACTGGGCAAGAGATAGGAACAGAATCTTCTTTGATGAAGACACACATTTGAAAAAATTTTCATCATCTCTGATCAGAGAAAAATAAATCAAAACCACCCTAGGAATCACCTAACCCCTGTGAGAATATCCACATCACAAAGTCTCAAAGCTGCAGATGCTGGCATGGATGTAGAGAAAAGGGACCACTTTTACACTACTGGTGGGACTGAAAAGTAATATAACCTTTTTGGAAGGAAGTTTGGAGAATCCTCATAGAACTTTAATTAGACCTCCCATTTGGTCTTGCAATCCCTTTAGTAAGCATCTACCCAGAAGAAAAAAATCATATTTTAGCTTAAAGACATTTGCACTAGACTTTTTATCACAAATCAATTTACAATTACCAAAATGTGGAAACAACCTAAATGCCCATTAACCCAGGAACGGCTTAACAAGCTGTGGTATATGTATACCATGAAATACTATTCAGCCTAAAAGGGTGGAGACTACATTTTTTGTATTTGCCTTGATGGAAGTGGAAACATTCTCCATAAGAAAAGAGAAGCAAGAATCCAATATACTCAATTCTAATATAAAGGAAGCAGATAAGAGAAAAACTCAAATCAGTTGAAGGTGGCGGGCAGGTGAACAAAGAAGCAATGGGGGGTAGGAGTTATGGTGTATGTTACATCTCTTGAGGGTAGGCCACAATTACAAGATGGACTTTATCTAACAAATGCAATCAGTGTAACCTGATTCTTTGTATCTTCAATGACCTTGGAACAATAAAAAAAGATTAATAAGCTTGAATGTGTCTCCAAATAGTAAAAGGGAAATGGCAATGTTTCCTCTCCTTCAGAATTTCAGTGTTAGGAGCAAAGTGACTCCAAGCATTTTGCGGCTGGAGTGAGAAGAGCAGAGATCTTGGGAATATATTGTGGTGAAGTAATGTATAGCATGGAAATTTGTTTTTCTTAGGAGAAGGAGGAAGAAATACCTCTTAATAATATATGTCTTTTTGTAGCCTCATCAATAAGAGCACAACTTAGAACAGGCTGTTTGTAATCAAATCATCATCTCTTATTGTTTGACATTTTCCAAGTTACCTAGCCAGTCTGAGATATGTCAGTAATATGTAAAGTTGGGTAATAATAGCATTTGCCCTATAGGGTACTGTGAAGATTAAATGAGATAACAATATAAGTGCTTAGCACAAGGCCCAGCACAAAGTAAAAGATAAATATATGTTGCCTGTTAATATTTATTATTATTATTAATTTTGGGTTAACATGATGGTGCATACAATTAGGTTGCATTGTTTGCATTTCTAATGCAAATTCTGAGTCATAGTTGAGTCCTATACCCAGGAAGTGTACCATACACTTGTACATTGTATCTTTTTGGTGGGAATTTACTGAACCTTCCACCTTCTTGAATTTAATTGTGTTTATTTAATTGTGGGACTATCATTTTTAACCTACTAGTTTAACTTATTATTTAATAGTATACTTATGCCACAATTTATTAATATATTCATGGGTTGATGGGCACTGGAGTTGTTTCTAGATCTTTGACATTGTGAATTGACTTGCTGTAAACATTCAAGTGCAAATGTCTTTATAAGGTGATTTTTTTTTCTTCTGAGTAGTTACCTAGGAAGGGGATTGAAGGATCAAATGGAAGGTCTATTTTTAGTGTTTTGAGGATTTTTCATACTTCTTTCCAAAGAGGTTGTACTAATTGGCAATCACATCGACAGTGTATAAATATTCCCCTTTATCCACACCCATGCCAGCATCTGCAGCGTTGGGACCTTGTAATGTGGGCTATTCTCACTGGAATTATAATATCTCAAAGTAGTTTTGATTTGCATTTCTCTGATAATTAGGGATAATTAGCCTTTTTTTGTATGTCTGCTGGCCATTTGTCTATCCACTTGGGAAAGGTTCTGCTCAGGTCTCTTGCCCATTGATTAATGGTGTTCTTTGTTCTTTTCTTATTGATTTGCTTGAGTTTTTTGTAGATTCTGGTTATTAGCCCTTTGTCAGATTCATAGCACGCAAATATCTTCTCTCTTTCTGAAGGTTGTCTATTTGCTTTGTTGATTGTGTTTTTAGCTGAGAAGGCTGCCTAAAGTTGATTGGGTTTCATTTATTTTTTATGTTACTGCAATTTCAATGGGGTTATCTTCATACATTCTTTCCCTATGCTGAAATCCTTAAGAATTTTTCCCACATCTTCTTCAACAGTATCATGTCTTAGATTTAAACCTTTTATCTAGTGTGAGTTCATTTTGTGTAAATAGTGAGAGGAGTGACTCCAATTTCAGTCTTTTATGTGTGGCTAACCACACATCCAGCACTATTTATTAAATAAGGTTTCTTTTCCTCAGTGTATTTTTTTGTATGGTTTGTTGAGGATCAGATGGTGACATGAGGTTAGTTTCATCTCTACATTCTGTATTTCTTTCCATATGTCTATGTTTCTATTTTTATGCCAATACTAGGATGCTTGATCACTGAAGACTGATAGTGTAACCTGAAGTCTGATAATATAATGCCTCCAAATTTGTTTTTATTTTGCAGAATTGCATTAGTTATTTGGATTTTTTGTTTGTTTGTTTCATTTGAAATGAAGACCTATTTTTACAATTTCTTTACAATAGGGCATTCTTGTTTTAATGGACATTGCATTAAATCTGTAAATTGCTTTGGATAGTATGGACATTTTAACAATATTTATTATTCCCAGCCATGAGTATGGTATATTCTTCCATTTGTTAACATCTTCTGCTATTACTTTTCTCAGGGTTTCATAGTTCTCTCTGTAGAGATCTTTCACATCCTTTGTTAGGTAAATGTCAAGGTATTTAATTTTTCTTTGAAGTGACTATGAAAGATATTGTGTCTTTGGTTTGATTCTCAGATTTATTGTTGTTGACATCTAAGGATACTGATTTATGAACATGATTTTATATCCTGAGATGTAACTGTATTTCTTAATCACTTCTATGAGTCCCATTCTCAGGGTTGAATGGGATTTTCTGGGTATAAGATAATATCCTCAGCAAGGAGTGAGGTTTGACCTCTTCTATCCTCATTTGGATACAACTGATATCCATATTTTGCCCGATTACATTGGCTAGGACTTCTGTCACTATGTTGAACAGTAGTGGTGATAATGATTCCAGTTCTAAGCAGAAATGCTTCCAGTTTTTCTCCATTCAATATAATTTTGGCTCTGGGTTTGTCATATGCCTTCTATCAGCTTAAAGAATGTCTTGTCTGTACCTGTTTTCTTATCAGTAAAAGATGCTGGCTTTGTCAAATGTTTTTTCTGCTTCTATTGAGAGGATCATATGGTTTTTGGTTTTGCTTTTGTTTATGTGGTAAATTACAACACATACAATTGTGATGCATGTGTGAACCAAACTTACTTACATCCCTGGGATAAAGCCCACCTGGTTATGATGTATTATTTTTTTGATGTGTGGCTGAATTCTATCTGGTAATATTTTTATTGAGTATCTTGCATCAATATTCATTAATGATGTAAGTCTGAAATTTTCTGTTTTTTGTTGTGTCCTTTCCTGGTTTTAGTATCAGGGACATATTTACTTCATAGAAAGAGTTTGGGAGAGTTTTTTTATTCTCAATGTTTTGAATAGGTTTTTTCAACATAGGTACAAGCCCTTCTTTGAAGGTTTGGTAGAATTATGGTGTGAAATCACTTGTTTTAGGACTTTTTTTTGGTTGCAAGCATTTTTTATTATTGTTGCAACTTGAGTGCTTCATATTGGTCTATTAAAAGTTCTGTTTCTTCAGGGTTAAGTATAGGCATATAGTGTGATTCCAAGAATTTTTCCATTTCCTCCACATTTTCAAATTTCTAGGTATAGAGATTTTTACAATAGTAATTATCTTTTTGTATCTATGTGTTATCTGTTATTTCCCCTTTCTTTTTTTAGACTTAAAATTTTTTGTATTAAATCATAACTATATATATAAATGGGATACAATGTGATGATTTGATATACAATATTGAATGCTTAAATCAAACTGATTAATATAACCATCAACTCACTTATTTTTTTTGTGGTAAGACATTTACATTTTACTCTTAGTAGTTTAGAAATATATCTTTGCATTGTGCACATTAATCAAGATTCTGTCAAAAGCTCTCTCTCCTCCCATGAAACACCTTTTCCTCTCTCCTCCTGACCTTCCCCCTTGTTAGACTATATTTGGGTTTTATCATTTGTAAGAGAGTATGTTTTTATATTGGTTTCTTAATATTATTGTATACATTGGATACTTTTTTCCCCATTCTTGAGATACTTTACTAAGAAGGAGGTTTTCAACTCCATCCAGGCAAACATAAATGATGTAAAGTCTCCATCCTTTTTTATGATTGAATACTATTCCATGGTATGTACATACCACAATTTGTTAATCCATTCATGGGTTGATAGGCATTTGGGCTGCTTCCATGACTTGGCAATTATGAATTGGGCTGCAATAAACATTGTGGTGCAAATGTCTGTTGTAAAATGATTTTTGTTCTTCTGGGTAGATACCTAGTAGTGGAATTGCAAATGGTGCTTTAGCAAGGAGATGGTTATGTTAATCATTTAGATGTAAGCATTCCACATTGTATATCAAGTTAGCACATTGTACCTTATAAATGCATTAATATACACAGTTGTGATTTAATAAAGAATTTAACAAATATAATTCTCATTATACTTCTTCAAAAACTTCCCCAAAATTTCCACTAAATTTAAAACTGTGATTTTATGAGATAGATCAAGGGCATGTATGTTCAAGGGATGAAAGGCACTGAAGCATGGGTCCACCTGATTATTATGCTAATTCTGAAGGAGTAGCTATGATTCCTGTTGCTCTTTTTCCTTGTTTTTTTATTTGTATTTTTTAAATCCATAATTATTTTCAGCTTTGAAAGGCTCTAAGTGTAACTGTCACTTTCAAGTATAGAAAATATTCAGTAATTTGTCAAAATGTGCATATGTGTTTAGCAAAAACCCACATTTTTGTGGATATAGAGGCACCTTTCATTTTTCTTTTTTTATTAAGTCATTTTGTACATAGATCATGAATATATTTATGCCATTATGGGATTCAATGTGTTGATTATTTGTGCAAGTTGTTGTGCTTACATCCTATTAATCAAAATAGTCTTCTCCTCATTTACCCAATTATAGCATTAAGACATTTGTGTTCTACACCTGATACTTGCAATCAACTTGTACTTGCAATATGCTCCATAGGTGTGGTCCCCCTCTTAAGCCTCTGTCTATCGAGCCATCCCTCTCCCTTCCTCTCTTCTTCTCCTTCCATCCTTCATCCTAGGCTATAGTTGTGTTTCATTTTTCATATGCAAGTGTGATAAATTGGTTTCATAGTAGTCCTGAGTACATTGGATATATTATTTTCCATTCCTGAGATACTTTACTAAGAAGAATATTTTCTGGTTCCATCCATGTAAACATAAAAGAGGTAAAGTTTCCATTTTTTAAATGCTGCATAGTATTCCATGGTATACATATACCACAATTATTAATCCATTCACGGGTTGATGGGCAGTTGGGCTTTTTCCATAACTTGGCAATTATGAATTGAGCTTCAGTGAACAATCTGGTGCAAATATATGTATTGCCAAATGATTTTTGGCTCTTTGGATATACACCTAGAAGAGGAATTACAGGATCAAACTGCAGTGTTTTCCCTGCAGATCCCTGAATGTTTTCCAAACATCTTTCCAAAAGGAACGTACGAGCTTGCATTCCCACCAGCAGTGCAGAAGTGTTCCCTTTTCTCCACATACATGCCAACATCTGTATTTTTGGGATTTTGTGATGTGTGCTACTCTTACTGGAGTTAGATGGTATCTCAGAGTGGTTTTTGTTTGCATTTCTCTGATGATTAAAGATGATGAGCATTTTTTTCATTTGTCTGTAGACCGTGCACCTGTCCTCTTCAGAGAAGCTTCTGTTCATGTCTCTTGCCCACAATGAAATAGGATCACTTATTCTTTTCTTAGTAATAAGTTTGAGTTCTCTATGGATTCTGGTGATTAGAACTTTGTCAGAAATATAATTTGCAAAAATCCTCTCCTGTTCTGACAGCTGTCTATTTGCTTTATTTAGTGTGTTCTTGGCAGTGCAGAAGCTTTTTAATGTGATCAGATCCTAGTAATGTATTTTTGATGTTGCTTCAATTGCATGGGGTGTCCTCATAAAGTATTCTCCCAGGCCAATTTTTTCAAGTGTTTCCCCTGCACTATCTCTAAGAATTTTTATAGTTTCATGTCTTAAGTTCAATCCTTAACCAGTGGGAGTCAATTTTTGTTAGAGGAGAAAGGTGTGGGTCCAGCTTCAGTCTTCTACAGGTTGCCAGACAATTCACCCAGTACCATTTGTTGAATAGGAAATCTTTCCCCCAGTTTATATTTTTGATAGGCTTATCAAAGATCAAATGATGATAAGTGTCAGGGCTCACCTCATGGTCTTTTATTCTGTTCAATACATCTACCTCTCTGTTTTTGTGCCAGTACATGCTGTTTTGATCACTATCAATTTATAGTATAGTCTAAAGTCTGGAAGCGTGATTCCTCCTGATTTGTTTTTATTTCTGAGTAATGTCTTGGCTATTTGAGGTTTTTTCATGTTTCCATATAAAATGAAGTACTAATTTTTCCAGGTTTTTAAAGTATGACAGTGGAGGTTTAATAGGGATTGCATTAAAATTGAATATTGCTTTGGGTCATATGGACATTTTAACAATGTTGACTTTTCCCAGCCATGAGCATGGTATATTTTTCCATTTGATAACATCTTCAGCTATTTCTTTTCTCAGAGTTTCATAGTTCTTTTTATAGAGATTTTCATGTCCTTAGTTAGATACACTCCCAGATATTTCACCTTCTTTGGCACTATTTAAAGGGAATAGAGTCCTTGATTGCTTTTTCCCCTTGACTATTGTTGGTATATATAAAGGCTACAGATTTATGAGTGTTAATTTTGTATGCTGAGATGTTGCTGTATTCCTTGATCACTTCTAGGAGTTTTGTATATGAATGGGATCTTGTGCTGTGTCTGCCATATCATTACTTGGAAGAGTTGATCTGCTCTGATTATTCATGTTGCCAGAGTTTTTCTGCTAATTCTGCCTCATGATTGTTTTTCACCATTGGCTAGATGGACAGGTAAGGTGAAATTTGATTGAGAGTTCCTGGAGTTGTGGTTAACCAGCCTTTGTCAAGGATCTGGGACTGATGACTGCAGCTTTTTCCCCTATATCTTTGCAAAGGACCCATGCAGTATTACAGTCTGAGGCTGAGGAAACCTGCTTGGTGTGGTGGGGTTAGGTGGCTCTGTCTTGTATTCAGCTGGTTCTTGTCCGATCCTAGTGGATCAGTGACTCTGGTGAAGTCTTAGCTGTGGATAAATATAAGCACTTAAGACACCCCACCTCCCATGGATAACAAATGGAAGAGGAAAATCAACCCTTCTCATTACCACACAACCAGGGTACTACCTGAGACAGTCTTTGGGTGATTGGCCCAGGTTAGGAGTTCTAAACCAATTTCCCAGTACTTATGAATTCTCAAGTGGGAGAGTTCAATAGGTCTCTAGCAACCAGACAGTGGCGGTCTAGTGGCTGCTCAAATTTGACTAACTCTGATGCTTTGTGGAGTCAGAAAGGCCCACCTGGTAGCAGAGTTGGACCAGGGGCTGTGTCTCTTTCTCCACTTTGCTCCTCTTTCACACTCAGTCACTGGTGACCCAACTGGGCTGGCTGAGGTCTTGCTCCCTCCAATAAGCATATGTGTTGGGGCTTTGCACTTGTCAGAGCTAAAGGAAGGTCAATGCCCCTGTGGCCTGGCCACTGCCCTCTGCCACCGGCCAACTGGGTTAGCTGAGGCCTGCCTGCTTCACATACTCAATAGCCACTGGTGAGTATTCAACTTGAACTCAGTCTAACCCTGAGGGTTACAAGACAGTAAATGCTTTTCTCCCTCAGCCACTGTGCCTTTGCCTCAGCTGCTCTGCAGTACCAGTATCCCTATAGAGCGAGTTCTGGTTTCCTCTTGTAGTCCTTAGAGTTGGGGAGGTGTCTCTCCAATATTAAATCCTGGTAGGATTGCTTTATTGTTGCTGCATCTTTGTGGGAAGTGACTCTGCGCAGCTCCCTGGCGACTTCCACAGCCAGTGATTTCTGGCTGTAGGAGCAGCTCCAGGAGTGTGGGGCACACAGATCAAGCAGCAGGGTGGGTGATGCTGCACATGATTCTGGCAGTGCCTGGTGCCTGATGACTTCAGCAAGGACAGCAATTGGCTCATGACTCTGGCTGGTTGGGACACGGCTTGGAGGGTCCTCCAGGGTTGGGGGTGGGATGGTTGGTCCAACAGGCTGCTCATGAGCCTCCTCCTCCAGTCTCTGTAGGGGTTAGGCTTATGGTTCATCAGGCAAGTGGAGAAAGGTGGAGTGGAAGTTCAGAATGGCAGGGAAAATCATTAGTTCAATTTTTCTGCCTGGCAAGAGAGTGCTCAGGGTCACAACAGGGTTCCTCTGGGGGAGTAGACCCCATTTCCTATAGCTCTCACCCAAAGGGTGAGATGAAAGGTCCTCAGTTTACCACTTGTCATAGAAAACCTACAGGAGCAAACAAAGAGGAAAAAAAATCCCTCAACTTTCTTGGGGGAGGGGACAGACAGTTTTCCTTTGCGATGAATTTTGCGCCTGAAGTTTGCTTTCTTGGAGGCATAGTTTGCCTCAACAGAGGAGACCTATAGTTATCACTCTTCTCTCTTGGCTCAGGTCCCAGTCTTTAGCTTAATTGGATACTTTCTGGACATTATCCTTCCCTCTGGATGGGAGCTTCTGCTGGAGGCTGGCTCTGGTCCACCATCTTGCCCCTCCACCATCTTTTGTTTTTGTTTTTCTTTTTTTAAAATAATTTTATTAAATCATAATTGTGTACATTGGTGCAATCATAGGGCAGAATGTGCTTCATATACAATCAGAAATATTTGGATTGTACTGTTAGAGATAGCCTTCATGGCATTTTCTTGATCACTATATAAACACATTGATACTCTACATTTAACAAGTTTCACCAGTATCCTGCTAAGATGCACCGTAGATGTGATCCCACCAATTGCCCTCTATCCACCCATCCTCCTCCCTCCCTTCCCCTCCCTTTCCCTTTTCCCTGTATTCTTGTGCTATAATTGGGTTTCAGCCTTCATATGAAAGCCATAAATTAGCTTCATATTAAGGCTGAGTACATTGGAAACTTTTTCTTCCATTCTTGAGATACTAAGAAAAATATGTTCCAGCTCTTTTACACAAAAGAGGTAAAGTCTCCATCTTTCTTTAAGGCTGCATAGTATTCCATGGTATACATGTACCACAATTTATTAATCCATTCGTGAGTCGAGGGGCATTTGGGCTTCTTCCATGACTTAGCAATTATGAATTGGGCTGCAATAAACATTCTGGTACAAATATCTTTATTATGATGTAAATTTTGGTCTTCAGGATATATACCCAATAAAGGAATTATAGGATCGAATGGCAGATCTATTTTTAGATCTCTAAGTATTCTCCAAATATCTTTCCAAAAGGAATGTACTAGTTTGCATTCCGACCAACAGTGTGGAAGTGTTCCTCTTTCTCCACATCCACGCCAACATCTCTGGTTTTGGGATTTTGTTATGTGGGCTAATCTTACTGGGGTAAATAATAAATAGTACTTAAAACCTCAAGAAAAAAAAAAAAAAAAAAAAGAAAATGCCATGAAGGCTATCTGTAACAGTACGATCAAAATATTTCTGAATGTATATGAAGCACATCGTTCCCTATGATTGCACCAATGTACACAATTATGATTCAATAAAATTATAAAAAAAAAAAAAAAACCGGCCCTGGCCAGCTAAAAAAACAACGATAACTGCAACAAGAAAATAGCTGGGTGTTGTGGCTGGCGCTTCCAGTCCCAGCTACTTAGGAGGCTGAGGTAAGAGAATCACTTAAGTCCAAGAGTTTGAGGTTGCTGTGAGCTGTGATGCCACAGCACTACCCAGGGAGATATACTGAGACTCTGTCTTAAAGAAAAAGAAAAAGTATTTACCTACCAACTTCTACCGTCAACACTCTCTGTCCTTAAACATTTACCTATCATCTGTCCGTCTCTCTATACACCCATTATTCTGTCTTTGTGATGAATTTCAAAGTAAGTTGCAGAAATCAATACATTTCCACCTCCATGCTTCAGCATACTATCAACTAGATTTTCATGTTTATTTAAAGTCTTTTTCGTTTGACTATGCACAAATCATAAATATAGTATTTAATGAGTTTTGACAAATGCAAAATTTGTTTATATCAAAGCCCTTTCAAGATCTAAAACATTACCCTAAACCTTTAGACATCCTCTTGATCTTTCTTGGCCAATCCCCATTCCACTCCTCCATGCCCTGCAAGCAACCATTCTTCTGGTGTATCGCCCCCCAAATTAATTTTTATTCAGTTGTTCTCAAACTGTAATACTGACTTTTAGACAGTGACTTAGTTATTAATTCAGTTTCTTTAAACTTAGTTGGACTTCTTGAAGTCTGTTTCATGCATCATTCATTTTTCAGGGGTTCACCAGAGATTTGGGCAGAATTTATATACAGGATTTTTGGGTTCTCTTTTCTAACTTCCTCTTTTCCAGTCTTCCCTTTTCACTTTTCACTGGCTGTGGTTCCTCCAAACTCTGCTCATTGGTTCTGGTCAAGTCAGAAAAACAGTAGGTTTTTTATAGGTATTTTAACCACCAAGCATAGCACTGACAAGGACTTGGCCTCAGGTTAAAAGGCCTGAAATCAGGGAATTCACTGGGTACTAGTGTATTCTTGAAAATGTCATCTCCCCTGAAGAATATGCCTGTGTTTATTTTTTGTCTAATACATTCGTGTAATTACTAGAAATTTTCTCTAGTAATTTCTCTAGAAATTTATCTCTGGGGGATAGTCAGTCCTGTAGAAGTTTACTTAACATTGAAAACACAACCCAGTTTTTATGGTTTGGACATCTCATTTTTAGGAATATGTGAAGGAATTGTTTAACTTGCAACTTTATTGTCAAAAAAGGTTTCATTATAATTCATTAATCAGTAATTCTATAAAAATGATTGTTCATAGTTTGCTGACTCAAGTGATTTGAATAGATATATACATCCAATCAATATGTAGTCTAGTCCTTTTCCGAATCCATTTAAAAACCTCAGCTGGTAGGGTGGTGCCTATGGCTCAAAGGAGTGGGGCACTGGCTCCATATGCCAGAGGTGACGGGTTCAAACCCAGCCCTGGCCAAAAACTGCAAACAAACAAACAAAAAAACCCTCAGCTGGTGGGTGGCTAAAGAAAAGATCTCTATCTTTGTCTTAATTTTTTTCCTTTATTTTTCTTAATTTGTGCCTAGTGTGTTGCCTCTTCTTACCTCTGTTATTGTATACATTGGTATTGTATACATATACTATTGTTTAAAGTTTGCACTTAGGTACCAAGCCTTAAGGAACAATTTTTATGGAATGTATTGCCTTTTCTATTAATTCTACTTTAAGATTTTAAAAACTAGTTTGAACTACATGTCTGTTGTCTTTTCCCAGCATATTTTGCTCTCCTCTTTATTCTTCTGTGACTCCACTATATTCTTTGACATCCTGGTGGTAAGAAATCAGAATTTAGTTTGAAAATGACCTCACCCTGATTCCTATTATATTTCTTGAATTATAGACTTGCATATCACAAGATCAAACATTTTTCCTGACTGCAAATGTTTGAGGAAGGTATTGTATATATATATTTTTAAATTTTTTTTGTAGAGACAGAGTCTCGCTTTATGGTCCTCAGTAGAGTGCTGTGGTGTCACACAGTTCACAGCAACCTCCAACTCCTGGGCTCAGGCAATTCTCTTGCCTCTCGAATAGCTGGGATTACCAGTGCCCACCACAATGCCAAGCTATTTTTTTGTTGCAATTTGGCCAGGGCTGGGTTTGAACCCACCACCCTTGGTATATGGGGCTGGTGCCCTATCCACTGAGCCGCAGGTGCTGCCCTAAGGTATTGTATATTTGTTTCCTAACTATTATGAATAGTTTCCTTTGGGTCTTAAACCAATTATGCTTTTTCTATTTCAAAAATCTTTAATCTATTTAAGTAGCTTGCAAAATGGCTTGAACTTTAGAACACCCTATTAGCAAAATAGATCACTTCTCTGGGCTTCAGTCCCAGAGATATAGATGAAATAGGTCTTGGAAAAGGCTGGAATCTGAGTTTCTATTGCATTGCTACAGAGATTCTCCTGATGACAGAATCTTACATCAAGTGACCCAGTACACTCATTCTGTCAAATTATAAATTGGTAGGCAAGTGCCACTATGCTCCTGGTACAGGGGGAGAAATCAAGGCACAGGCAAGAAGTGCAATGAAGAGTTAAAGAGCTTCAGAGTTAGTGTTGACTTTCATCTCTGCTATTACCAGCTTCAGTTTCCTCCACTAAAAGGGTAATTTTTCTTGAGAAGCCATTGAAATAATTTATTTTTATTTTTTATTAAATCATAAAGAGGTAGATCATGACCATATTAATGCATTTAGGGGGTACAATGTGCTGATTTCATATATAATTTGGAATGCTTACATCGTACTGGTAATATATCCCTCACTTCATTTATTTCATTACTGTGTTAAGACATTTATACTTAAAAGATCTGATAAGTACCCTTGCAATATGCACCATAGGTGTGATCCCACTATTCATACTCCCTCCATTTAACCTCCACCTCCCCTTTCTTCCCCCTCCCTCCTTCATCTTAGGGCATAGTTACCATCTATTCTTCATATGAAGGTGTGAGTGATTGTAAATTGGTTTCATAATAGTACTGAGTACATTGGATACTTTTTCATCCATTCTTGGGATACTTTGCTAGTCCCTATAATATTTGAACTTTTTGAAGAATTTGGAACAAAATTAAGTTCGGTAAATTGTAGAAGTTGCAGAAAGGCATTTTTATGCCTAAGATTAGCTCTTATGGCTGTCAATAGAAGATGCCATTGGGGACTTGGGCTGGTGGCTCTGATGATGTCTTTTTTAGTCTAGTGGCAGCAATTTCATGAAAGAGTAAACTGTTAGGTCTTATAATATGACCCAGACACAGTCATCTACATGTGAGAGTCCTGCATACAGTAGAGACCCAAAAATATTTGTTAAATGGATGCAAAAGCATCATTTCTAAAATGAAAAAAATCAAATCTTTAAAAATTTCTTGGTTCTTATTATACTAACCTTCTTTGGGGAACACTTGTCTCTTTGGAGGAAAGAAATGAAGGTCCCTATATTTTGTTAGTTTTTGAGATCAAGACAGTAAAATACTTCCATAAGTTGGATAATTGGTTTTAACAACCAGGTGTTGCCTGCAAATGAGAGTGAATTAGTTGAAGGGAATGATGCCCATAAGTGTAGTGTTTTATGGAATGATGGGAGGAACTTCTCAGATAATAATTTGTAAACTTTTCTTGCAAATCTTGGAATGCACAGGTGAAGAATCCACGTTAGCACTACATCACGTTTTCCAGATGCCTGTCTTACAATGACTCCTGTCTTCAGAACCTCAAGTTATAGAGTAATAGTTATGCCTCTGACTCTAATTTTTATTTAATGTCTCTTTATTCATTGTACTTGCTTAAATGCCAACAGTGATGAACTTTAGCGACAGAACAAGGCCCACAGCCTTGAGTTCTTGTTCCTTGCTTTACCTATCTTTTCCTGGGTTTCATTCCTCATGCTATTCCTCCAATTTAAGGACTACTAATAATTGCAATATTCACTATCCATATGTGTCAGACATTATGCGGACTGCTTTGCATTGCCTTGCATAAAATTCTGAACAACTCACAAAGCATGTTCCGTTATTATTTTCATAATACAGAGACTATTATTTTGGAAGAGTTCTTTGAGGCAGTGCTATGTACAGTCATCTCCTGATGGCAGAGACAATTCCTGTGGAAAACGATCAAGGAAAACCCAACAGGTAATGACAGTCAAAATCTATTTTTTGGGGTTGAAATGCCTCATACATCAATGATGAAGTGTATAGACTAGTATGAAAGCTGTTATCTGCTTGAGCCAGTGGCAGCCTTATTTGTTTCATTTGGGAAAAATTGACAAAGTAGAAGACAAGTTGGCTCTAGAATGTGACATTAACTCAAAAAGCGCAATGACTTTACATCACCTGTACTTTTTTATAACAGTGGATGGAAAATGGGCTGTCATTTTTTATATATAGGACATTATCATCATGCGCTACAGTGGTTATGTGATTCACAGTAATGTAATTTACTTCTCAATAGTTTTATAAAGAATCATTTGACTTCTGGGCTGGCG
The DNA here is from genome assembly GCA_963573935.1 of Arctocebus calabarensis. Classification (NCBI taxonomy): domain Eukaryota; kingdom Metazoa; phylum Chordata; class Mammalia; order Primates; family Lorisidae; genus Arctocebus; species Arctocebus calabarensis. The sequence goes on from CAUYON010197226.1 coordinate 15,408, forward strand.
CTAATTAAAATGGAGCTACACTGAAAATTATTTTGCAGGCAATTTGTGAGGTATGTGTCAAAATGGTGTTACAGATTCTAAAAAAAAAAATCTCTTTAATATTACTCCTTTAAAAGAGTTTCTCATGTAATATTCTTAATGGTGTAATTTTAGTGGAAAGAATATTTATGCATGTCTTCATGGAGTTAGTATTTTGAGGTCATGAACATGTTTGACAAGATTTGATGGTATTTTACAAATGTTTCTACATTTTTTTTTTCTAAATTAAAGTTTCTATGTCACTTCTTAGCAAGTTCTGCCTAGATGATCTGGCACTATTCTCTCCTTAGACTATGTGGGCACTTAATAGTTTGCTCGCAGCTCTAAAGCATCAGGTAAGTCTGAGTTCACAGAAAAAGTCTGTGTTTGTACTATATAGTCTGTATGCTAGAGCATGTTCATAATTTAAAATGTTTCTATGTCCATCTTGTCTCCATTTTTATATTACTACAAAGTATATATTAAATATATGCTTTTCAAACTGTATTCATTTTATTTAGGTATATAAATTTTTTTTGAGATAGAGTCTCACTTTGTCACTGGGCTAGAGTGCCATGCCCTCAACCTAGTTCACAGCACCCCAAACTCCTCGGCTCAAGCAATTCTCCTGCCTCAGCCTCTCAAGAAGCTGGAACTACAGCCACCTGCCACCACACCTGGCTAATCTTCCCATTTTTAGTAGAGATGGGGTCTTGCTTTGCTCAGGCTGATCTTGAACTTCTAACCTTATGTGATTCTTTCACATCAGTCTCCCAGAGTGCTAGCGTTATTGGCATGAACCACCGTGCCTGGCCAATTCAGAAAAATTTTTATAAAAATAATGAATGAGCATAGTTTTAAGAGTTAAATAGTTCTTAAGATCTAACAATAAATAGGCCCTCTTTCTCCTCCTTTCTCCAGTCTTCTTCCTCTATGAAAACCATTTTAAACTCCTTAAGCTATTTATTTTGGCACTTAACTCTATACTTATGAAATGTCCTATATATTCCTCTTATTTTCATTTATTAATTTTAGGAATGTCTTTTATTCTTTCCCTACACCCACACAGCAGGGGGTTTTTGGGTTGACCATCTGGCACTGCCAATTTTGACCATAAAAATGACAAAGTTCTCTATTAAACTTAATGTAATTGCTTAATACTTTGTTTTGCTTATTTTTGAGACTATGTCTGTCTCATAAATTCTATAAATGTGTAAAATATGTTTTAAAATTTCTAACATAGTAAAAAATTATATATAGGTTGTCCCAAAGTCACCCTGAAAGTTGCCATACATAGAGGAAATGGTAAATTATACTAAATATACCTTTATTTACAAAATATTCATTAGAAAATCTTACAAAATATTCAGGAAATATTCTCTCCATTTTGGTCACCTCTTTGTAAAATTAAACCTAAATCTCCCAGTGCCAACTCCAGAGCTCTTTGCCCTCAATGTCTGACTAGCGCTCTTTCCACCATGCCAGTCTTTTTTAAAATAGGGTCTATGAAAAGCCTTCCTTAGCACCACCAAACCTTTGTCCCAGATCATCGAAACCTGATAGCAGGCCTTGGACCCTGTATTTCAAGGGATGTCCTAAGTTATTTTAAAGCAATTCAATGTTTGAGAGCTTAGAATTATAACACATTCTTCCAAATTCGTTTGCATAGAGGAACGAAAACATTCAATAAAATCTGCCTTAATCACGAACACAGTGATGCAAGCTAGAGGAGGTTGAGACTATTTCAAAGGCCTGAAGAAAAGGAGATCAAGGAACTGAGAGGTGTTTTAGAAAAAATCATTTCTATAATTTTTACAATTACCATTTGCATAGTACTGTCAGAACCATTTTCATGGTTTTACAAATAATGAGGAATTATGTCTGGAGTGACGTTGAGGTAGTAAATATGAAGCAAAAGTGGAAATCTCTTAGGAGTGAGAGGAATAAGTCAGGATTGAACAAGTCAGGATTATACAGGTGACTTTACCACATAGGAGTGGTGATGGCACAATCTGATGGCACGAGGTCTTTAGGAATTGGAGAATGGCCTGGATATGGCAGTGAGGAAAAAGTTCGGTGTCTTCTGGGAATCTTTACAGTCAATCAGTCTTGTTTCACTAGGAAAGACTATTTGAAGAAGAGGCTATAGCTTGACTTTAACACCACTTTTGAGAGGGTGGAAATAAGGTTAGAAAAATGGAGAGGCAGAGCCACGTGGGGTTAGAGTTTAGGGGTTAAAGAGGTGGCCTGAGAGTCTTGGGCTTTCACTGGAGAGTGGCAGAAATATTATGAAATTATCCCTGATGGTCGGAGTTGGATAACTGATGTGAGTCTATGGATATGGAGAGAGAAGAAATGGTGGGCATTTTTGCCAGAAGCTCTCAGCAAACTTTCATTTCCTTCCTTGATTATGATTCAGTTCTGGGTCTCTTTTACCATTTGACTCGCTGATCCAGGACCTGGCTCCTTGGTTCAAGGTATTAGTGTCACATGTCACTTCTGACATCAGGGCCCTGGACTTGTCCAGGTCTCGGGCCCAGTTTAACTGGGTTCCGGACGCGGACAGCTAAGTTACCTTGCTCAGGTTCAGTTTCTCTTAGGTTCCTGAGGGCTCTCTACTTTAGCTGGTGAGAGAGAGAGAGAGAGAGAAAGAGTCTTAGAGAGAGTAAAGCAGTCTTCTTAGAAAGATAGATCTTAGTCTTTAGCAGAGCTTGGTGATCTTCAGCAGAGAGTTGCCACACTGGTGTTCTGCTGGGAGGAGAGGAGACAGAGTCAGAGTGAGTCCATGATAGAATGCGCATGCTCCTTGTCTGCCTTCTCCTCCAGCCTAATATAAGGCTAATCATGTGTGTCTCAATACTACAGGTGTAGAGACTACCAATTCACCACTGCTCTCATCTCGCAAGCTCTCATGCTTGTTAGGAGAGTTAAATCCTTCTCCATGCCCTTTCCACCAAGGTGTTCGATTATTGAGCTATACAGGTATTTCTTATAACTCTTCCTCCTAGCCATAGGCTATATGGGCTGGAACATATTGGTGTGTCAATATTTAACTTCTTATTTTATTCATAAAAGCATCTTCAACTGCAAAGTTATTTCTTTTTTTATTGAAAGGAAAGCAAGTTCAAGTGAGCATATATGTAGTAGAGTGAGCAAAGGGGAAATAGTATCAGAGAGATGAGATTGAAGAACCAGGTAGGGACTGAATCATTTAGAACTTAGGACTGAGGAAAAGAGACAGAGACTAGGAACTCTGTTAAATGTTAGCATGAGCATCTCGGTAAATAGTTATGTCTTTTTGCTGATTTTGAGAAGACTGGGAATACTGAATTAGGAAAGAAATCATGACATGTCTTACTGTTGTGGTAAGCTTGAGATAGATCCCCACTAGAAGATACACTCCACCTGGGCAAGGATATTTGTTTGATTATTTCATTGTCTAATCCATACCATCTAGAATAATGCCTGACATGTAATGTAGGTGCTATGTTTATATTTTTTGAATGATTAATATATGAATCCATGAATGAATAAGAAAAAAAGAATAAATGAATAATAGTTCATGAAATGAAGATGTCAAATGAAGTCTGGAGTCTGGATAAATATAGAGACTGGGGCTTAGGGTAAGAGAGGTCAGTACCACAGGTATAACTACATGTTCATTCAATAAATGTTTGAGATACTGGTGGTGGTGATGATGATGACAAACTATCACACAGAGTCTATAAATACTGTTTCTTGTATATAACTTTTCTATGCATATACACTGGAAAAAATAAAATCAGACTATTCAGTTTATAATTTGCTATTTTGGGTTAATATTTTATAATTTCACTGTCACTCCATATTCATTTGTATTATTTATGCTGATTAGCATTAATATTGTGTACAATATTATCATGTTGTATTTATATTTTATGTGTAGCATTATTATGTCATACATATTTTGTGGTATGATGTCCTGTTGTGTTATTGCATATAATGTGTGTTATTGCATAGCACAGGTTTATTCAGTGTTTATATCAAATTCCAAATTCTATTGGATTTTTTTTGACTTTCTACTAGCTAATTCTTGGGCACATTTTAAACGATTTCCTTAGGATAAATTTTCTAGACATGGAAATGATGATTCCAAACCAATTAAAACTGCACACAGTAAAGGTTCAACGAGTATTGCCACCCAAAAAGGTGAACTCCAATTAACAATGTGTGAGAGTACTTTCTTCTTCAATACCAAAATTGCCTTTCTTTTCTTTCTTTTCCTTTTCTGATAGTCCTCTGTTGCTTTGAAAATTAATGTTACTTTACATGAGAAATATAAAGTATTTTATAGGGATGCTTTATATCAAGGGAGATAACTAAGAGTAGAAAAATAGTTTTACTACTGTACACATCTGTAATATTTTTAACATTTAAAAACATCCGTGAGTGTCTTAGTTTGGTCTGCTATATGAAATAAAATAGACTGGGTGACTTAAAGAGAAAATATTTATTTTCCACAGTTCTGGAAGTTGGAAGTTTGAGATCATGGTGGCACATGGCTGGGTGCCTGGTGAAGGTCCTCTTCCTGGTTCGTAGATGGCCATCTTCTCACTGTGTCCTCACGTTGCATAGAGCAGAGAAAGAGAGGAGAAATCTCTCTTGTTATAGGGGCACTGATCCCATTGATGTAGCCTCCACCCTTGTAACCTAATTACTCCTCAAAAGTCTCCCCCCCATGCAATCTCATTGAGGATTAGGATTTCAGCATATGAGTTTGGGGAGGACATAATATTTAATCCGTAGCAATGAGGGACATGTTTTTTTAGATACATGAATTGGATATTTCCCAAATACCTGATTCTAAATTCTTATTTATTTATTTAGCTTTTAGACAGAGCCTCACTTTGTCACCCTTGGGGCAGTGCCATAGCATCATAGCTCACAGCAACCTCAAACTCTTGGGCTCAACCGATTCTCTTGCCTCAGCCTCCCAGAGTAGCAGGGACTACAGGCACCACCACAATGCCTGGCTATTTTTAGAGACCATGTCTTACTCTGACTCAGGCTGGTCTCAAACTCCTGACCTCAAGCAGTCCACTGCTTTGGCCCCCAGAGTGCTAGTGATACTAAATTCTTTAAGTCAAAGAAACTATATTATGTCAGTACAAACACTTAATATTACACTAATTCAGAGCAGTTATTTTATTTTCTGTAAAGTCAGACTGATTAAAAAGTCTTTTCTTTATGCTTTGAGATGTATAGATGACATAAAAATAAAATGAAACAAAACAGGAAGATATTTAAGTAAATCTAAGTTGTAAAGTTTTAGAAATATGGATTTTTATCTGTATTCTTTGGAAGTATTTATAAACTTTCATTCTTATGACCTAATATATATTTTTATTATAACTAGCATTTAGTATTTAAATATGTTTTCTCTGAAGTTAGTAGTAAAGCCAATTAATATCCCAACGTAAGGTTTTTATCTGTTTTTAATTTTATGAATCTCCTCTCCTTGAGTCAAATACCTACCTATTGTTCTGAAGAATGAGACTCATTTTCAAACAGGCCAATGCTGTAAGTGATAATTCCACGACTGGAGATGATGTGAAAGGCAAGAAACTCCTGCTTCATAAACAATGAGATATGAAAACTTTACTGCTAAACTCTTTACTGCTGGGTGACAGGTTCTGCTACTCTGGGAATATTGTGCAAACAAACAAATAGCAAGATTATGAGATGAAGGATCTAAAGACTTTTCTGAACTCTTTAAAAATATTTTGCTTTGTAGGCAAGATTAAAAGAAACGTGTTTGAAGGAATAGAAGTGGTGAGAAATGGAGCCTGTAATTGCACAAAAGAACTGAGTAAGATGAGATGTGTCTTCCATCAGAAGATCAGGGGCAAGAAATTCAGATCTACCCTGAGGGGAGTAGGAAGGTGAGAAGTCACTCGAAACAATGGTAGGGTTCAGAGCATTCTCTGATGCCCAGGAGAAAATCAAACATGAAGAAGAATCAGCAAATGTTGTTCATACACCCAAATGGCATCAAACTGCACATTTCATGAGTTCGATTAATTTCCACTTTGAAAAGTAATACTTACTAAAGAAATAATAGATGGAAGAATTTAGGCATCCCCATAATTCTACTACCCGAAGACTTTTCCATTTTGATGTTTATCTTTCCTGAATGGTTTTAAATGTAAACATTTTTATCAACCTTTAAAAAAAATTCTACATCATTTTTGTTACAATAAATCAAACAACCCAGATACTGATATGACAAAGAGTTAAAAATTCTTCAGTTTCCTAAATTTCTGGCCTCAAAGTAAAGCACTGCTAAATTTTATTTGTATTTTTCTGGACACGGTCTAGGCACATGATATTCACTATATAATAAAAATATGTATATGTGGCTATAATTATGCAGTATATGAGAAGTATAAATCTCAACTGTAGAGATGTAAGCCTAGAACCTGATCACCTTTCTAGTGTTATATTTCCCAGCCCTTTCATTTTGCCTTTCAACCATTCTAGCACCTTGCCATTTAGTCCTTATTTATTATATTTCTTTCTCTATCTCCCAGGTTAACAAGCTCTGTTCATTTTGTTCTTTTGACAGGTCATGGATAATCTAATTATGTGCTTGAATTTCTTATGGATCACACAAAAATAAACTGTGTACCTCTCATCATGTATTGATTCATGCACCACTTGCCATGCAGTTGACCCGGAGAAACACAATTACTGCTGTTACAGTTCATTTAAAAGAGTTTTCAACAGTGTGAGATGTTATCCTTTTAGAATTCATGGTCTTTCAGAGGCTAGAATATATATGGTACATGATCTCATATACCATATACCATCTATACTGTATATATACACATAGACACACATAAATAAAAATACACATTCTCTTGCCAGAACCTATATTTAATATGTTTTCCTATAAAATATTTCTAGTATTTCTGGATAAGAAGAGAAAATTTCTCTTTAATCCTCATGGCTCACAATTTTACTTTTAGATAATGAAGAATCTGTTTCTTTACAGATCCTGAGTTGTTTTGACTTCATATAAAAGTTGATACATACTATAGTATGAAGTATACAATTAGGGCCTATGTGATTAATCCCATCATAATTTATTTTGCATTAAATCTTCTCCTTCCTTGTAGAAGCACTCTGAAATAATTTATATATACACACATAATAAATATAAAAAGATTGACCTTTGACAATAATGTTTCATAGAAACTTTACATTTTTACCAATATATAACTTATGACATAGTGATTTGTTTTTATTTTTAACTATTACATTTTTGAGATGACAAAGTATGAATTCCTGTTCTCCAGTGAGTAGTGTATTTGAGAATTATCAAACCTTTATTTGTATTTTTTATTTTTTTTGAATTTCAGATTAATGTGAAGGTACAAACAATTAAGTTACAATGTTTGCATTTGTTAGGCAGAGTCCCTGTTGTAGTTTTGTCCCATACTAGATGGTGTGCCGTATACTCTTACATTGTGTCTGTTAAATGGGAGCCCACCTACACCCTTCCCGCTGCCCCCTCTTGAATTAAGTTTTTCTCTTATGTGGGCATGTATTAGATTGTCTACTGACTTCATATTAGTATTGAGTAGCTTTTCCATTCTTATTTAAGAAGAATGTTTTTCAAGTGCATACAGGTTAATACAAAAGATGCAAAGTCTCTTTTTAATGGCTAAATATTATTCCGTAGCATATACATACTACAGTTTATTTTATTTCATTTTATTTATTTATTTATTTTTTATTGTGGGGATTCCTTGAGGGTACAAGAAACCACGTTCCACTGTTTGCATTTGTTGGGTAAAGTCCCTCTTACAATCATGTTTTGCCCCCAAAAGGTGTGGCACACACCAAGACCCCAAGACCCCATCCCCCTAGCTCCTTCCCTCTCTCTGCTCTTCCTTTCCCCACCCCTCCCTCATTCTTTCTCTCTTTGCACTCTCCTTCCCTCACCCCCACCGTGTCAATAATTGTCATTAATTGTCCTCATATCAAACTTGAGAACATAGGATTCATGCTTCTCCATTCTTGAGATGCTTTACTAAGAATAATAATAATGTGTTCCACTTCCATCCAGGTTAATACAAAGGCTGTAAAGTCTCCATTTTTTTTAATGGCTGAATATCATTCCATAGTGTACATATACCACAGCTTATTAATCCATTCCTTGATTGGTGGGCATTTAGGTTGTTTCCACATTTTGGCAATCGTAAATTGAGCTGCAATAAACAGTCTAGTGCAAGTGTCCTTATGATAAAAGGATTTTTTTCCTTCTGGGTAGATGCCTACTAATGGGATTGCAGGATCAAA
>CAUYON010197227.1:0-11824 GCA_963573935.1 Arctocebus calabarensis
AGCTGGCGGGTTCTAATCCAGCCTGGGCCCGCCAAACAACAATGATGGCTGCAACTAAAAACTGGCCGGGCGTTGTGGCGGGCGCCTGTAGTTCCAGCTACTTGGGAGGCAGAGACAGGAGACTCGCTTGAGCCCAGGAATCGGAGGTTGCTGTGAGCTGTGATGCTACAGCACTCTATCCAGGGTGACAGCTTGAGGCTCTGACTCAAAAAAACAAAACAAAACCCTGAAGCCCAGGCTGTGATCCAGAGCAATTACATCGGATGTCTGTGTGGGAGGACTGAGGCACCAGCAGTTTCAAAGCTCCCCAGTGACTGCAGTGTGCATCCCCAGCTGAGAAGCACCGCCCTCTCTCTGCTCCATCTCCATCACTATAAAATCACACCCACTCTCATCTTTAAAAAATTCTATTTTGACTTTCACATCACCATCTAGGTTCTAAAGAAAGTCTTCTTGAGAGAGATAGGATCATCTGCCTCTCTACTCTCTCACCTCTTATTTACACTGCAGTTGTCGCACATCTCCCGGCTCTGTCCCCATTGTGCCAGTGAAATAACCCTTTTCAGGATCATCAATGGCTTCCACACTTCCACAGTGTGTGATCACTTTACTGCCTTATCTTAGTTAACAAATCAGCAGCATTCAACAGAGTTAACTGCTGTCTTCTTGAATTGATTGATATACCCAGCTCTCTCTCTCCTCTTTTGATTTCCTGGTCCCCTACCAACTGCTCCTGCTTAATCTCCTTTTCTGACTTCTCCTCCGTCTCCACTTTAATTGTTGATGGTTGGTCCTGAGTCTGTTTTTATTGATTCTTGCTCCCGATGGTGCCCATATTTGCATGTCTAGCTCAGTCATCTCCTTTGAATTCTAGATTCACTTACTCAAGGGCTTTCTTGACATTTTCACTGGGATATCTCACAGACATCACCAAATAAACACTTCCAAATGTAACTCTTAGTTTCACCTCTAGAGGTCCCTCTCACTTCCATCCATCTTTTTTCAGCTCTGAAAATGGCACCACCCTCAACCCAATTGGTCAAAGCAGATGTCTTGAGTTATTCTTGACTGCTTCCTCTTCTTTACCTCTCATCTTCCATCCTTATGCAATTTCTATTCCAAATACAAAATAGGTCTCCAAGCCATCTCCTTCTCCTCATCTCCACTGCTGCCACTATAGCTTAGTCTGTCCTGTGCCCTAGACCACAGCTTCCCAACTGTTCAGTCTGGTTTTAGCTCACCTTCCTTCAATTCTTTCTATGCCCCAAATATGTGGAGGAGTCCTATCCACATTACCTATAGATCTGAGCAACTGCTTCTGAACAGAGGTGCCTGGAAGCTGCTCACCATAGATGCAGCTGAAGACCAAGGCAGTGATTAAAAGGTGATTAGGTAATCTACTCCCTAAATGGTTCTCCTATAAAGTCAAAATGTCTGGCAGCAAGACTAACCCTTTTCGCCTCAAGAAGAGTGGCATAAATTGAAATGCTAGTGGACATGTTGAAATGCAAGTAGACATGTATCCCATTTTATGCAGATGATGCAATCCAGAAGAGTTGCAAACAAATCAAAATCTGAGTAAATCGTAGTGTTCTTGAAATATGAACAGATAGTTATATGAGCCTATGCTTTTTTGGTAATGCAAAGAAAGTCAACAACAAACTTCTGGTTTATCTGTAAGTGTGGATTGTTAAAATAAAATTTTCTTATCCATCCACCTCCTACATGCTTCTCCATTGCAGTCTCCTTTGCTGATTCCTTCTCTTCTGGACTCCTAGATGATAGCATTTCTGAGGACTTGATACTGTAGCTATTTCCTTCTTTATCTATATTTTTGCCCTCCATGCAGATAGCTCCCAAATACATATCACTGATTCACCTCTCCACATTCTCATATCTACTTGTCATTTCTGCCTGTATATCTATAGTTACCTCCAACTTAATATTTTCAAAATCTTAGCTGATACCTGCAATCCTTTCAGGTTTTTCCATTTTTATAAATATCACCCCACTGAACAGTTGTAAAATGCCTTTTGTCTGGATGATGAGAGCACTCTAAATAAGAGTCCACCTTGGAGCTGTAAGTGACCCAGATAACATCTTCTGTTACCATCAACCCTGAATAGCTATCTCATACAAAGGAATGTTAGGTACAAGACGGTGAGGATGGGTGGGTGGGGAGTATAGGATTAGCTTGGAACCATCTGCCAACACTATGGAACAGACAATTCAAAGAAAAAGTCAATGGAATCCAGGCTTATGTTCCAGATGAGTAGAAAACACTGTTGTCCAGGTATTATCTATATCTAGTTCAGCTCAATCCTGATCCAAATACAACTCTCACAAACAGGGGTCATTCAAAATCAGCAAAAATATAGACTCATTTTGGAAGATTATTTAGAGAGCAAAGAATAAGGGGTAAAATGAAGTGAGAAGTCTTCCAGCCTATCTCAGATTTTATGTGTCATTGATTCATTTTTTTTTTTTTGAGACAGAGCCTCAAGCTGTCACCCTGTATAGAGTGCTGTGGCATCACAGCTCACAGCAACCTCCGATTCCTGGGCTTAAGCGAGTCTCCTGCCTCTTTCTCCCGAGTAGCTGGGACTACAGGTGCCCGCCACAACGCCCAGCAATTTTTTGGTTGCACCTGTCATTGTTGTTTGGCAGGCCCGGGCTGGATTCGAACCCACCAGCTCAGGTGTACATGGCTGGCTCCTTAGCCTGTTGAGCCACGGTGCTGAAACCATTGATTCATTTTTTAAGACGTAAAAGTGGTCACCCTGCTGCCCAAAAGATCAATGCTTATGCAACATCTGGAACTTAAAATCCACCCCATACCACGTGTAGGAGCAGGGAAGAGTTAGGGAAGGACAGAGACAGGGGTTGGGAGAAAATCCTGTGCGTGACTGAGTCACTAAACAGAATTGATGGAGATATCATCAAACTTGACTGAGTTTATTTGAATATAACTATATTAAACTTCTGCAGTAGACAGAAAGGAAGACTGAAAATAGCAGTGAAGATCAAGTTACATTATATTAAAATGCAGCCAATTGTTTGCCCTTCAGAGTTATGGTTTGCAAAATTTTCACCCATCCTGCACATAAGCAGGTTTGTGGGATCCTTTAGATATTCAGGCTTTCTGTTCTTGAATTAGGGAGATAGAAAAGTTAGTTTCTCTAAGAATGGAGTTGATAGACTTTATTGTATTTTTGAAGTCAGAATTATGGATTTTTTTTGAGACAAGTTTTTGCTCTGCCATCTAGGCCACAGTGAACTATGGCTGTGGATTCAAGTCATCCTTCCACTCCAGCCTCCCAAACCACTGGGATCGTAGGCATGAGCCATGGCACCTGGCCTGTATTCTATGTTTTGATAGTCAAATTTAATAAGCCCTGTTTCTTTACAAGCAATTACATACAGAAGCTATACCATCAACATATAGCTCCACAAACAGCTAATTATGCAACTTCAGGTAATCATCAATTAATCCTGGAATAAATATATAGCAGCATTAATTTCACATATATGGGTTTTATACTTATATACACAGAGGAAAAATTTTGCAACATTTTCTCTCTTTTAATAACGGGCATGTAGGAAAAAAGACATGTCTTCTAGAATAATCCTGCCAAAAAAGAGATGCACTAGAAATATTTCAATTTTTTTTTTTTGGTAGAAACAGAGTCTCACTTTATCGCCCTCGGTGGAGTGCTGTGGCATCACACAACTCACAGCAATCTCCAACTCCTGGGCTTAGGCAAGTCTCTTGCCTCAGCCTCCCGAGTAGCTGGGACTACAGGCGCCGGCCACAACGCCCGGCTATTTTTGTTTTTGCAGTTTGGCCGAGGCCGGGTTTGAACCTGCCACCTTTGGTATATGGGGCTGGCACCCTGCTCGATGACCCAGAGGCGCCACCCTGATTTTTTTTTTATTAAATCATAGCTGTGTGCATTAATGCATTTATGGGGTACAATGTGCTAGTTTTATACACAATTTGAAATACTTACAAAAACTTGTTAACATAGCCTTCACCATACTTTCTTAATTATTGTGTTAAGACATTTATACTCTACACTTAATAGATTCGACATGTACCCTTGTAAAATGCACGATAGGTGTGGTCCCATTAATGAGAAAACTGAATGTCTGTCCCTTACCTTCACACCAAGGATTGAAGAGAATGTAAGTGTCTGTTTCCGGGTCTCGCCTGGTTCGGAGTATACCGTAGGGGGTCCAGACAGCAACGTACATGCGGAATTTCCCCACGATGCATTCAGGGGAAGACTGGATGGACAGCCGGACAGACTTGTCCTCTCTCATCACAACTTTGGCTCCCCACTTTCCACTTTGTAGCTCTGGGACTACAGGCACCGGGATGTATGTTCCCTTGTTCTCTTGAGGGTAGCGACCTGAGAAGAAAGGAGAAATACAGTGTTGGGTAGATTTTACCAACCATATTTGTTCTTATCTTGTAGCTGAAGGGAGAGGGGGAAAATCCATTGAACTCGAAATCATAAACTTTAGATTGGGACTTTATTTCTACTACCATCTAGCTATATGACAGTAATGGATTTTCTTAAATTCTTTGATGCTCAGATTTGTCATGTCTACAAAAAGAAAACGAGATTTGAGATTTTTGTTGGTTGGTAAGATAATGAATTCATAGGATGTAAAAACACTCATTTGAATGCAAAGACAAAGCATGTGGGGTACCATCAGTTTATTCCTTGAAATTCTGCCCTCTAAAAAGTTAGACTTGTTTTATCAGGTGAAAGTAATTTTAGTTATACCACCCTGTTTTTAGGGTCACAAGGCAAATGGCTTTTATTTATTCTAAATATGATTTCTATTTTATTACAGTATTACCTATAATATGATTGCACTTAAAGGTCATCTATGTGTAATCATTTTTATATCCAATCTAGATATGTGTTTATTGCCAATCCCATTAGTGATTTGGGTTTATGTTATGGGCAATGGCTCAGAATTCAGGCTCCAGTGGCAGATGATCTGGCTTTGAATCGTAGTTCTGCTTACTCTTGCAACCTCTGGCAAATTACCTCACCTTTATAAATCCTTATTTCCTTTCCTTTTTCATCATTGATAAATGAGGCTAATAATACCACCTATCTCATAGAAAGATAAAATAAAATAACATATTAGAACAGTTTGCACATAATTTCTTGTGCATAACAAATATTTCAAACATTTTAGCTGTTATTTTAATAGAAGATTAAATATCAGAGCACTTTACAATACTTTTAGAATCATCGTACTTTATGAATAACCACTCTCATGGGAAATCTTATTTTTCCTTATTGTTGCCATTTTAGATCACATTGTTATTTCACCATTTTAACCTCAAAATGAAATTTTACCACTGGGTTCCTAAACCATATGAAGAGTCAACCTCATAGTATTCTTAACTCTAGCTTATAAAGTAAAGTTTATAGCTTAGAGGATAATCAAATTCATAGGCAGTTTCATTTACAATTTAGTATGTGTATAATAAAATTCATAGATATTTTAAACTACAGCAAATCATTCATTTATAAACTTTTCCAAAATGTAACCAGAGTAGTTCTTTTTGACTTAAAAAATATATAAATCAGACAAGTCTGCAAATTATTTTGATGGTAAACAGAAGACCCTTCAAGAGCACAACTTACAGACTTTGCTTGTTTTATATAAACCATGTAGAAGATTCCACATTAAAACAAACAATGCTACATTTTAGCGTCCCTGATTACTGATGATTTTTAAAGATCTTCAAAAGGGGCTTTGGTAGGCAAATTGTCAGAGATAGAGCATTCTGTGGAGGTAACATAAGTTACTGCTGTGTGAGTCTATGAGGATGCTTAATCTTAATGAAAATAATAATTTACATAGTGCAAACTGTAAAGAAAGATTAGAATCCCAGTGCTTGGCTGTGTGTCAGGGGTCTTGGTTATAAGCATCAATCAGAATGAATATCTCATAGTCATCATAAAGTCAATAAAAACTTAAAAATGGTTTTCTGCCAAGGTGCTACAGCATCTAAATAGTGATTTGGGAATATGGGGGGCTTGGCCTCCGAGGAGCTCGCCATAAATCCACCTGCAAGGGCGTGTTTTTTCCAGAGGCAACTCTGTCCCCATTGCCTCTTTACACTGCCTTCTTGTGCACGCTCAGCCTCTTGGGTGAGGTTGATCTTTCCCCCGAATCCCTGTTGTTCGCTGAAATCCCTGTCACTACTGAAGTATGGACACTAAAGACAATCTTTCCAGGTAAATGAGATCCATAATCCATTTATTACACTGGTTCTCAGCAGCTCTTGTCACTAAATGTTGATTTGGATTTAGAATGCATGGTATTAAAAGAGATACAAGTTTAGTAAAAGTAAAATTCCAAAGATAAAAATCTATGTGATAATGACAGATTTAAAAATATGGGATGAAAGGAATTTTAAAACTAATTACCTAAGTATGCACCTTTGGGAACAGCAAAGAACTAGGAGAGTGTATCTGAAAGCACTCTTTGTACCTGCTATGTGCTCAAACCTCAGCTTCACCTTTGTACTGACTTCTACTTTTGTTGAGAACATTGAAAGAATGGAGACAATCATTAGTCTCCAGTATTACCCTTCAAATTATGACTTCAAAGACTCATTAAATTTCACCTAGTAAATCCATGTTATACAAAAATAGTAAGGACAAAGGAGAGCTATGTTTATTCATGCTTACTTAAAACCCAGTCATAACCGAATCTAAAGACTCTAGCTTGGACAGTTTTCATCCACACAACAATATTGCCTACTATGCGCTAGACATCATTCTTGGTGATGGGGATACAAGGTAGTGAGCAAAACAGACAATAATTCCTGTGCTCAAATACCTTCTATTCCACAGAGAAAGCAAATGTCTATAGTGTTCATTATGTTCTTATTAATCCTTTATTTTTTATAAAAGCCTATGAGAAGGAAACCATTATCATCATCATCATTTGACAGACCAGGAAACTAAAACACGCAGTCACTGAGAAATTTTCCCAGGATGAGTAGTAGTTTAGGGTTTGGTTTGAACCCAGACAGTCTGGCTTGAGAGTCTGGGAGTTTAACCACTAAGTTCTATGGTAGTTGTAGAACTTGAAAGTGCTTTGAAGTTTGTGAGAACTATGTTGAATTTTGATTCCACAATTAAAACTTGTGCAACTTGGGGCAAATTGCTTATTTATGTTAGCTTCCATTTCATTGACTCTTTGTAGTTTAGTCTGGAAATGAGAAGAAAATACATTTTATAATATAATGAAAGCTCTATGTCTGGCACACAGTAGGGACTGGATCAGGGCGCATTGATTGTTTGTAAAGCATAACAGCCAATGGAAAGTAAAGGCAGAAGGAAGGAGAGATAACTTTTCTTCTCTCGTTCTGAACCTGAAGAAAGCTGAATGTCCCAGGGAAAGTAGGCTACTTGTGCTGTGGCCAAGAGAAAAGAAATCTGGTTGGCGCTGACACTTCCCATGTCATTTTGGGCAAAGCACTCTCCTCCTGTCAACTAACACTCCACTTATTCCATAAAATGGAGATAACAGTGGTTATGGCTTATGATGGAGAAGGAAGCTCACCAAGTGACAGTAATTGTTATTTCCACATTGTCCTAGGCTTTATGATTCCTCTAAGTGATCCTTTCATTGCTGTAGCTGTGGGAAGCAGGCTGGGCTCACCAATTGCTGTCAAATCCATAGACCTCAAATCTACTTTCAAAGGCCAGTTCATCCTACATTCTAAAATCTTGAACTGACTGATTTTTCCATCAGGAGAACTATACAGGCAAAAAAAAAAAAAAAAGAAACTAAACTAAAAAGTCTTAATAATTCCAGAATCATTACAGAAGAATCACCTGGAACCTGCCATCTGCCATCCAATCATAATTTTTGATTTTCTGAGTCATGAACGGTCACTACAATTTCATTCACCCTTTGTAGCAGGGATCAGCAAACTAAAGCCCATAGACTAAATGTAACCTCCCACCTGTTTGTGTAAATAAAGTTTTAATGGAACACAGTTATGCTGATTTGTTTATGTATTAGAGCACTACAACATGGAATTGAATAGTTTTGACAAAGACCATATGGTCTATGATGCCCAAAATATTACTATTTACCATCTGGCCCTTATGGTAAAAGTTTGTTAAACTGCCTTACAAAATTTTACTTAAGGAGTGATTTATTGTAGATACTCAAAAGTCTAACACTTGGGACTAAGAAGACAATACCGTCACACTGTTTTTCTTTCCAAAGAGAAATATGTCACTGAAGTATTTATATGACTATTCGGTCAACCTTTAGTAGTCTTAAAGCCTCCTAGTTAAATTCTTTGCAATCTCAAGGAGTGTTGAAATCATAGGAAGTTAGTTGTAAACTTTTTTTCTGATTTCACAATTCATGGCTAAAATGTTCAATTTTAAGAACATAAAAGTTGTTTAAAGTTGCCAAGGCAGTTCACACTGAGATGGGAATAAAGTGATGGGAGAGAACATTTGTCTTTTGGGTGCTTACAAAACTGTGCAATGGAATTAGGTGAGGGTGTCACAGGCCTGATGCTGGGTAGCCAGGTGGAGGCAGAGACAGAGCTGGGACTTCGCCTGTGAAGCCGGTTCTCCTCCTCTGCATCATGCTGCCTCCACGGAGGAAGGTGGAGGGTGCTAGGAGGAGCTGGGGAAGATGGAAGAAGCCAAGGGAAGAAGGAAGCTGGAAAATGTGAAGAAATACCAGGCAAAAGAGCAGTGAGAGGATATGCTGAGTTAGATAAGAAATTGTGAGCAAGAAGTGTACATCATAGGAGGTGATAACTGAGTGGGGAGAAATGGGAGCTGATGGAAAGGAACTCGCACAAAGGTCTAGGCCAGTGTTTTTCAACCTTTTTTAACTCATGGCACACATGAACCTATAGTAGAAATTCTGTGGCACACTTAAATTATGTTGAACAACAACAACAACAAACAGATTTAAAAAAGGCTATACTTGCTGCACTTTGAATTACTTTCAAAAATAATTTAATAATGATCTTTAAAAATTTTCACACCACCACCTAAGATTCACTCACAGCACACCAGTGTGCCACGGCACATTGGTTGAAAATCACTGTTCTAGGGTAACAAGTATTTGAATTGGAAAGGCTTCTAAAGTAATGTCTACCTCTGAAGGATGAAGGGAAAGGGCTGAGCATCCTTGCTCATGCAGCAAGGCCTCGTGGCCCCAGGCCAGCATATAGAAGCAGGTCAGAAACAGGTAGTGCTTACACTAATTCCACAGGCAGACAAAAGAACTGAGGGTGGCAGGCCTTTTCATATGCCCTGTCTGTGTGAGCTGGTTTGAACGTGAGCCCTGACTTGTCAATAGTACCGCAGGGTCTTGTTGACTGCCCTATTACACCATGTTTAATTCTGAATGTAATGATTTCAATGACAGCGCTGGGGAAGAATTTTCCATGATTGAATTGTGAGTGAGGAACTTGTGACAGAGTAGTATTTCATTCTGCTAAATAGCCCTTCCCACCCCGAGAAGTTAGCAAGTTTAAGAGGCCACCATCGGGCTCCTCGTGGAACGCCCATCCATCAACATCCATGGCCAAATCTGGATGGGATGCCTGGCCCCACAGGAGACTGCCATGTGCATGTTTGTGGAAATATAATGCCTAGATAAACATGTATTTTCCCCAAATTTTGCAATTTTTGTGTCAAAAACATCAGAGCAAGAAAAAGAAAAGCAGAAAATACAGCTTCCCAGGAAGGATTCTCATTTTGTTTTTAATAATGCAGTCCATGTTTTTAACTGGCTTGTCAAAGATCAAATAGCAGTAAGTATTTGGGTTTATCTCTTGGTTCTCTCTTCTGTTCCAAACATCCACCTCTCTGTGTTTGTGCCAATACCATGCTGTTTTGATCACTATCGATTTATAGTACAGTCTCATGTCTGGTAGCGTGATCCCTCCTGCTTTGTTTTTATTTGTAAGTAGTGTCTTGGCTATTCGAAGTTTTTTCTGTATTCTTTTCTGTAAATAAATTCTGTCTTACCCTTAGGGGGTGGGGGGGAATAATGTAATGAAGAATAATAAAATACATGTTAAAAAAAAGAAAAGCATACAATGCTCATGGCTGGGAAGAATCAACATTGTTAAAATGTAAATACTACCCAAAGCAATATATAATTTTAATGCAATTCCTATTAAAGCTCCATTGTCATATTTTAAAGATCTCAAAAAATAATACTTCATTTTATATGGAATCAGAAAAAAACCTCAAATAGCCAAGACCTTACTCCGAAAAAAAAAAAAAACAAAGCAGGAGGAATCACACTACCAGACCTGAGACTGAACTATAAATCTATAGCAGGGGTCCTCAAACTTTTTAAATAGGGGGCCAGTTCACTGTCCCTCAGACCATTGGTGGGCCGGACTACAGTTTAAAAAAAAAAAACTATGAACAAATTCCTATGCAGACTGCACATATCTTATTTTGAAGTAAAAAAAAAAACAAAACAGTAATAAATACAATATTTAAAATGATGAACAAATAAATTTAAATCAACAAACTTACCGGTATTTCAATGGGAACTATGGGCCTGCTTTTGGCTAATGAGGTAGTCAATGTCTGGTTCCACATATGTCACTGCTAGCCACAACAAGCGATGCAGTGATTCTAGTTACTCTAGATCTGGTTGGGGATTTCAGATGTTTCATTCTGGAAAAAGTCTGTTCACAGACATAAGTGCTTCCAAAGATGGTTGCCATTTTGAGTACATGGTTCCTTAGATTAGGATATGTTTCAGAGGGGAGAGTTGCATAGAAATTAGGAAGGCTGCTTGACTTGAATGCATCTTTCAGAGAGTCGCAATTCTGCAGTTCAGCCAGTTCCATTTGGTAAACTGTATCCACATTTTCTTTTCTTTTTTTTAATTTCAAGATACTTTATTCTTAAAACAGGGCACAACACTAAGTTCTTGGCCCATTCTGCCACTGTACGAGCTACAGATGCTTGCTGAGCAGTGGAGGGCTGCTCCTTCATAGCATGTCTGAACAGTGAATAACAATACATATAAAACAAATACTCAAATAGTTTCCATTGGAACACAGATAAGTGTGACCCCATCTCCTAATCTTACATATTGCTGCATCTGTGCCAACCCTGCTCTCTTACAAAAACATTTCAAAACTAGCAATAATTAAGTTAAATGGTTCCCCCAATCCCTTAATTCAAGCTAAACTTGCAGTTATCAGATACAGAATGATATCTACACATTAATACCAGCTGAAGAACAAGTTGCTGGGTGATGTTTCATTCCATTTTCCCAAGCACAAGACATAGGCAGAGTGCCAACACCCTGTTCTACTTCTTGTAGGTAGTCGGTGTTCTGGATTTGCTGCACGAGTTGCCACGTCAGTCCTGACATCACGTAGTAGATAGTCAACCTCTGGAATCCATTGAAAGTAGAAGCAGCAGCTACAGTGTAAGCACCCATATTTTCAAAGCACATCCAGCCACCCACATGCATTTCTGGCAAGTCACAGAGCTCAACTATATCTGGTCAAGGCCATTGCATGTTGGTCTCCACATGCTGAATGAATAATACTTCTCATCTGGTTTAGGTCTCTTTTGGAGAAGAGGCTTTACATGAGCATGATCATAAAAGATGCAATTAAACAATCCATATACTCCATCATTAATGTAATACATAAAGGTTTGTTCACTGGACTCATCTTCATCATCAGAGCCTATCTGTTCCTTTAATACAATTTTTTTGGCAATGATATTAACTGCAAGTGTGAAGGCTGATGCAATATAAT
>CAUYON010197230.1:0-27482 GCA_963573935.1 Arctocebus calabarensis
TTTTTTTTTTTTTTGAGACAGAGCCTCAAGCTGTCACCCTGGATAGAGTGCTGTAGCATCACAGCTCACAGCAACCTCCAATTCCTGGGCTCAAGAGAGTCTCCTGCCTCTGCCTCCCAAGTAGCTGGGACTACAGGTGCCTGCCACAACGCCCGGCCATTTTTTGGTTGCAGCCGTCATTGTTGTTTGGCAGGCCCTAGGGCTGGATTCGAACCTGCCAGCTCAGGTGTACGTGGCTGGCGCCTTAACCCGTTGAGCCACAGGCACCGACCCCAGGTTGAAAATCTTATCACAAATCGTGAACATTGTGTAACTGCCCCTTTAGTATATGTTGAACTTTTTCCATTTCTTTCTTTTTTTTTGAAATAAAAGGAGTCTCACTATGTCATCCTCAGTAGAGTGCTGTGCCATCACAGCTCACAGCAACCTCAAACTCTTGGGCTTAAGCAATTCTCTTGCCTCAGCCTCTTAAGTAGCTGGGACTATAGGTGCCCATCACAACACCCGGCTATATTTTTGTTGTAGTTGTCATTGTTTGGCAGCCCCAAGCTGGGTTTGAACCCACCAGCTTCAGTGTATGTGGCCGGCACCCTAGTCACTGAGCTACAGGTGCTGAGCCTTTTTCCATTTCTTATTAAATTACCTAATACTTTTAGAATAATGTTGTGAATTTTTTATTTTTATTTTGGCCGGGGCTGGGTTTGAACCCACCACCTCTGGCGTACGAGGCCAGCGCCCTACTCCTTTGAGCCACAGGAGCTGCCCTAGAAAACGTTGAATAATAGCAGTAAGAGCAGATATATTTGTTGTGTTCTTGTTAATAATGGGAATGCTTTGGTTTCATCATTAAATATATGCAGTTTCTTCCCTGCTTGTTTTGTTTTTTAACTTCAGTTCTTATATTCTTTCTACTATACAATGTTGTATTTGTGTTAAATGTGGTAATTAAAGCAAAAGATCTTATTTGACTGGTTGGAAATTTTTGTGTAATCTTTCTATTCAATAAGTGGACTTGGTACAGTTGGTAATGTTCATACCAAACTACCATACGATCTATGCATAAGTTTTTTTTGTGCTTGTTAAAGTTGAAACATTACTTTTCAGTCATATCTTAAATCTGGAACTATTGGAAAATTAAGAACTAACACATTATTTCTCCCATGTAGTTTGCAATTTTTGTTAGAGCAAATAAATCATGCACATATAATGCAATCAGACAAGTAGTTTTATCTAATAAAACGTGTGAAGTCTAGAAAGATAGTCCGTGTCTTTTCCTCTGTGACCACCTTTAGGTTGTCATGCTGTCAGAATCATATTTTGTTTTAATTTTCTTTTTTTTTTGAGACAGAGCCTCAAGCTGTCACCCTGGAGAGAGTGCCGTGGCATCACAGCTCACAGCAACCTCCAATTCCTGGGGTCAAGCGAGTCTCCTGCCTCCGCCTCCCAAGTAGCTGGGGCTACAGGCGCCCGCCACAACGCCCGGCCATTTTTTTGGTTACAGCCGTCTTTGTTGTTTGGCGGGCTTGGGCTGGATTCGAACCCGCCAGCTCAGGTGTACGTGGCTGGCGCCTTAGCCTGTTGAGCCACAGGCGCCGAGCCTGTTTTAATTTTCTTATTAACATATTTACTCTATCTTCCAGATTCTCAAGATTTACCATAAGTAATCTAGTTACGGTAAAAGAAATTATTGATCTGGGCTTTTTGTGTTTTGGGGGGTTTTGGGTTTTTTTTTTTTTTGAGCCTCAAGCTGTCACCCTGGGTAGAGTGCTGTGGCATCACAGCTCACAACAACCTCCAATTCCTGGGCTTAAGTGATTCTCTTGCCTCAGCCTCCCAAGTAGCTGGGACTACAGGTGCCTGCCACAACGCCTGGGTGTTTTTTTGGTTGTAGTTGTTTGGCAGGCCTGGGCTGGATTCAGACCCTCCAGCTCTGTTGTATGTGGCTGGCGCCTTAGCTGCTTGAGGTACAGGCGTCGAGCCAGGTTTTTATTTTTTTAATTAAATGTCCAAGCATCATTAATATTTAAAATTATCCAATTTCTATATTGCCTATATTGTTGGTTTTTTCTTCCTTTTTTTAGAGATAGGATCTCACTCTGTTGCCCTGGCTGTAACTTTGGGCTCAAGTGAGCCTCCTGCTTCAGCCTCCCAAGTAGCTAGGACTATAGGCACATAACACCATGCCCAGCTATTTAAAAAAAATTTTTTTATAGAGACGGGGTTTCACTTTGTTGCTGAGGCTGATCTCGAACTCCTGAGCTTGAATAGTTCTCTTGCCTTGGCTTTCCAAAGTACTAGGATTACAGGTGTGAGACCCTGAGCCCAGCTGCTACCATATTGTTCCTAGCTATGTGAGCTGCAGTAGCTCACTGTACCTAGTTTCCCCTTATATAAAGTTAGGAATTATAAATAATATCTAAACCTTTTTTGTTACATATTTTTCAAACTTTTGTCATGAACAGTGTTAAACATATTTACAAACATGTAGAAATAGGGAGAGTAATACACCGTGAACTATTCAGCTTCAACAGTTTTTACTGCATGGCCAATTTGGTTTTATCTACCTTTAAAGATATATATTTTCAGAGGGCTCTTTAGACAAACTATAAAATTATGATCATAGCTTAAAAATATTAATACCTTAACATCAAATATTTAGTAAGTATTTAAGTTTCCTCAAGTGTCTAATAAATGTTTTATTTGTAATTGACTTATTCAAATCAGAATCTATACAAGTTCCACACATTGGATTTATTTGATATGTCTCTTATGCATTTTTAAACTAAAGTAGTTATACTCTTAACTTTTTTTTCCTTGCTACTT
This sequence comes from Arctocebus calabarensis, assembly GCA_963573935.1. Taxonomy (NCBI): domain Eukaryota; kingdom Metazoa; phylum Chordata; class Mammalia; order Primates; family Lorisidae; genus Arctocebus; species Arctocebus calabarensis. The sequence continues at coordinate 2,824 of CAUYON010197230.1, forward strand.
ATTTCTTGAAAAACCAACTCATTGACTTGGTGCCTGTGGCTCAACCAGCTAAGGCGCTAGACACACATACACCTGAGCTGGCGGGTTCAATCCAGCCCAGGCCCGCCAAACAACAATGACGGCTGCAACCAAAACATGGCTGGGCGTTGTGGCAGGTGCCTGTAGTCCCAGCTACTTGGGAGGCGGAGGCAGGAGACTTGCTTGAGCCCAGGAATTGGAGGTTGCTGTGAGCTGTGATGCCACAGCTATCCAGGGTGACAGCTTGAGGCTCTGTCTCAAAAAAAAAAGAAAAACTAACTCATTTATCTTACAGGATTTCTATCATTCTGAGTTTTCCTGATTCTCCCAGTCATGTCATTTAATATCTGTTTATACTCTTAGGACCTTAGATTAGTGTGCTGCTTATTCCCATTCTCCTTTCTTTTGGCATTGTTTTATTCATTCATTATCCAATTTATTGGACAGTTATCCATGGCAGACAGCATGCAGGGTACTGGGATGCTTCTTCGGCCTTTATACCTTGTGTTTGCTGGGCTGGTAGAAGTTAGCCTTTAAAAGCATAGTTAAGGGTGGCGCCTGTGGCTCAAAGGAGTAGGGTGCCGGCCCCATATGCCGGAGGTGGTGGGTTCAATCCCAGCCCTGGCCAAAAAAAACTGCAAAAAAAACAAAAAAAAGTATAGTTAATCCAGCACCTATCCAAAATATTATTATATCTGTGTGTGGGGGGGGAAATAATGTAATGAAGAATAATAAAATACATGTATTTAAAAAAATCGATAGAAATAGATATTTGAAAGAAAAATTTTTTATTATATCTGTGGGGATACTTGTTGAACTGAATTGGCACATACAGCCGTGTAAAATATATCCAGAATTCTAGTTTAGGAACATATAAGAGATTACCTTTTTTTTTTTTTTTTTTTAAGAGGCTGGGTGTCACTGTCTTGCCCAAGAGGCTGGAGTGTAAGGGGTATTCACAGGCACAATCACAGTGCACTACAGCCTTGAACTCCTGGCCTCAAGGGATCCGCCCATCTCAGTCTCCCAGCTAGCTAGAATTCTAGGCATGCACCATTCTGAGCTGAGAGATTTCTTTTCATCTTTGCTTCTCTTCTCCTGTGTGAAGGGATTTCCTCAACTCCAAACATTAGTGAAAGATCCCGTAGCCTGTGGTGTAGACACTGGGAAAGAAGGGGCTGTGGATGAGAATTTAAGGAGCACTGGGCATGCTACGGAGTGACTCTTAAAGTTTCTGGTGGCTGTGGTCAGCTCTCCATTCATCTTTTCTCTTTTCTTCTGTGGGCTCCAGGAATTGCTTATATTCCTTTCTTCTGCAGTTTGACCAAGACTCCTTTCTTCACTAGCCCACTGTGGGACCAGAACATCATTTTATTGCTTCTTTCTTTCTCTTAACGTTTCTGGAGCACACACAGTTCTTTGATATTCTTTGCAATAAGGGAAAAGATGAGTAAAAAAGGCTCTTTTCCAATATTTTTCAAACTATATGTCAAAACTCATTGGTGAGTCGTGAAATCAATTTATTGAGGCATGAAATCAATTTAGTGGATTGTGAAATTGGTTTAGTGGGTAGCAGCCAGAGTTTTGGTATTGTTGTTTTATTTCTAATGAAATAGAATGGAAACCAGTAGAGTGCCTTGCACATAGGAAGGATCAATACTATGGAATGTTTCATAAACTTGTTTCTTATGTAAATGTCATATGTAAATAACATATATATGTTTATGAGTGTGTTTTCTTGTATATTCTTTATCATGTTTGTAAAAGTGTTACCTATTGTGGAACAGTAAAAAAATTGACACTTTACTGTATCTCTTCCTTTCACCTTCCTCTCCTTTCTCACCCTTTCTCAATCTCCTCCTAAGCACTGTTACTAAATTTGATAAATAAAGAGAATTAGGCAGTTAGTTAGAAAGAGAAGTCTCTAGCTAACAAATTTCTAACACAATGTTTCCCCTCTTTGTACCCTCCTTAAGTTACTTGGCTCTTTTCATTCATTCATTTTCCAGACGTTCGTTCTTATATCCCAAACACAGTTCTCTGTCCTATTCTTTTGTTATATATTCAACAGATGATTTCAGTGTCTACTAAGTGTTAGGGAGTATGGGTTCTAAGAGGAATGTGATGCGGTCTTTATTCTCAAAGAGTTTACCATTTAATGTGGGAGAGGTAAGGATTGGTGACCATCGTTTGCACTTTTTTCTCCCCACCCTTTACCTACACTCCTCTAACCTGTAGATCTTTGGGATCCTGGGGTAACAAAGTTAGAAAAATCCTAGACTGGAAATAACTTGTACATATGAGACTCTCTATATAGAAACGTGTGTGTGAAAAGCCTCATCAGATTCTAAGGGGTCAATTTTTCCTTTTTTTTTGCAACTTTTGGCCAGGGCTGGGTTTGAACCTGCCACCTCCAGTATCTGGGGCCAGCGTCCTACTCCTTTGAGCTACAGGTGCTACCCTAAGGAATCAAATTTTATTCATACAACCATTTGTTGAGCCAAGTACAGCTGTGTGTGCCTGTAATCCCAGCTACTTGGGAGGCTGATGCAGGGGGATTACTTGAGTACCAGAGTTCGAGTCTAGCCTGGCAGCATAGCAGGACCTTTTCCCTAAAATCAATTTTTTTTTTTTTGAGACAGAGCCTCAAGCTGTCACCCTGGATAGAGTGCTATGGCATTACAGCTCACAGCAACCTCCTTTTCCTGGGCTCAAGCGAGTCTCCTGCCACTGCCTCCCAAGTAGCTGGGACTACAGGCGCCCACCACAATGCCCGGCCATTTTTTGGTTGTAGCTGTCATTGTTGTTTGGCGGGCCTAGGCTGGATTCGAACCTGCCAGCTCAGGTGTACGTGGCTGGCACCTTAGCCCGTTGAGTCACAGGCACCGAGCCTAAAATCAACTTTTTTTTTTTTTGAGACAGAGCCTCAAGCTGTCACCCTGGACAGAGTGCCATGGCATCACAGCTCACAGCAACCTCCAATTCCTGGGCTCAAGCGAGTCTCCTGCCTCTGCCTCCCAAATAGCTGGGATTACAAGCGCCCACCACAACGCCTGGCCATTTTTTGGTTACAGCCATCATTGTTGCTTGGCGGGCCTGGGCTGGATTTGAACCCGCCAGCTCAGGTGTACGTGGCTGGCACCTTAGCCCATTGAGCTACAGGCGCTGAGCTAAAATCAATTTTTTAATGTATTAGATGCTTATTATGTGTCAAGCGCTATACCATTTGCTTAAAATACTGCAAAACAGATAATAATCTCTGCCCTTATGGAACTTACAGTCTACTTGGTGAGAGAGACACAATAGACAACATAATGAATAATAAAATTTGTAGTATTCTGGAAGGTGATAATTCTATTAAAAAAATAGAATAAGGGGGATTGGGAGGGTCAGGTGTGGGAAGAGAAAGTTGCAATTTTAAATAGGGTAGAAAAATTTGACCTTTTTGGGAAGGTGACATTTGAGCATAGACTTAAAAGAGGTAATGGACTTAAACTCTTGAGGATCTGTTTGTTGCCAGCGCAGAGGTCCTGTGGACAAACATGCCTGATAGATCAAAGAGCAAGAAAGTCATTGTCACTGGAATGAGGGGAGAGTAGCAGGAAATGAGATAATAAGCAAACGGAAATGGCAGTCATGCTGTAGGTCCTTGCCAAGGTTGAGGCTTTTTCACTAAGTGAAGTGAGGAGCTGTGGTAGGGTTTTGGTCAGAGCAGTGACCTGATCAGACTTAAATGTTTAAAAGGATCTCTCTGGCTGCTCCGATTGGCCTAGGTTCATGGGAAGCAAAGGTAGAAATAGACGGGATGCTGTTGCAGTAACCGAGGCACAGATAATTGGCAGCTATGACCAGGATGATAGCAGTAAAGTTGGTGGGAAATGGCCAGGTTCTGATATGTTTTGAAGGTAGAATCAACAGGTTCTGTTGATGGATTAGGGATGTGGGGTTTGAGAGGGGGAAAAAAAGAGTCAAAAACACTCCAAGACTTTTAGCTCAGCTGGGCGCCTATGGCTCAACGGGATAAGGTGCCAGCCATGTACACCTAAGCTGGTGGGTTCGAATCCAGCCTGGGCCCGCCAAACAACAATGACGGCTGCAACCAAAAAAACGGCTGAGCGTTGTGCCGGGCACCTGTAGTCCCAGCTACTTGGGAGGTGGAGGCAGGAGACTCACTTGAGCCCAGGAACTGGAGGTTGCTGTGAGCTGTGATGCCACAGCACTCTATTCAGGGTGACAGCTTGAGGCTCTGCCTCAAAAAAATAAAAATAAAAAAAATAATAAATCTAGGGAGTGAAGAGAAGAGAAAGGACCATTGGCCATTGCAACGTTAAAAAGTTGGGAAAAAAAGGAAAACCCACATAGGAGAGTAAGGTAAGAAAAACCCAAAGAGTAGATGAAAGTCAACTGAAGAAAATGTTTTCAAGGAGGACAGGGAGTGATTAGTTGTGTCAAAAACAGCTGACAGTTCTTGTAAGACTGACCATCGAATATAGTGGTCTGTACATCTCCTTGACATCACTTAACCGCATTTTCAATTAAATTATTAACTGTGGTCGTTTCATGTCAATTTCCTGAGGATGAGCAGAGAATCTGCTTTATTCATTTTATTATGATCACTGAAGACATTCAGTAAATATTTGATGAATGAATGAGTGAATGTACAGTATGATTCCCTTCTGCCTAATTCGAGAATTGAACTTCTGAACAGAGCTTATATAAGAGAGAACGCTGGGTGGCAGGGAAGATATGGAGAACATTATCAGGTTCAGCAGGAGAAACAAGATCTTTGCTTTAGCTGTGAGATGTTTGTTTTAGAAGGTTTTACTAGACATCTCGGAGCCCATGATATCATTTGGTTCAAGACTTAACACAATAAATCAAATTTACAGTCATGTTTCTTGTGATACATGGTATGATAAACCATGTACAGGGTGCTTTTAAAACGTAACAGGAGGGCCATGTAGCTCAGGTTAAAGGGCCAGGGAAGGAGAGTTTCAAAAGGAGGTTAAGTGAAATAAGATCTCAAGAGGATGTTGAAATTAGCAAGAAGGAAAACTAGCCAAGACATTCTTCCACAGAGGGAACAACATTCTCAAAGCCTGCAATATGGGAAGCAGAAGGAGTTTGATACGGTGCTTGTGCGATAGGGCGTGGGCTTGTTATTTCCCACTGAACTTGAGCAACTCAAGTTGTTCAGGTAACTGGAATGTTGGGTGGAATGTGAGGGTGTGGGAAAAGATGGATGAATTAAGCCCCAGGTCTTGTTTGCCAAGTTTAGGAGCTTGAATTTTAACCTAGATTCAGTGGAAAACCCCTGAACAATTTTAAAAGCAGGAAAAAGAATAATAAATAGAGGGGAAAATAGGAGCAATGAAGTAATATGGTTATCGATGAGGTTTACAAAGTTTAATTTGGTGTCTGAGTGCAGGATGGCTCGTAAGATTGCAGAGAGAGGAGGCAAGAAAGCTAGCTAGAATATGACATTATTCACAAGGCAATGAAAAGAGAGAAATGAAAATGGTTTTGGGAGGGTGTCCATGCTCTTGGCTATTGGAGAGGCCTCTATCTAAGAAAAACACACTCATGATAGACTGGTGCTGTGTTAGCTGGAACGAAAGGTAATCTCCCAACATCATTGCCTTTCAGGGAGAAGGAGATTTATTGCACCTAATGGAAGGGATACGGTGTAACATGTATTCGCTTCAATCAGAGCAGTGTCCGGGTCCACTGTTTGACCTCTCTCTGCTCATGTTCCTTTTCTACATGAGCTTCACTGCCCCTCCTGGGGTTAGCATTTTCATTCTGCTGAGTTCAGCACATCCAGAGAAGGGATCCAAGGGCCGACCTCTAAAGGTTTCACAACATGAAGATCTCAGGCCCCCAACTAGATGACCTCTCAAGGGTTGTTATTTTTTCTTCTTATAAGATCCATTTCATGGCAGCATCCTTAGCTCAGTGGGTAGGGCGCCGACCACATGCACTGAGGCTAGTGGGTTCAAACCTGGCCCCGGCCAGCCAAAACAACAACGACAACTGCAACAACAACAACAAAAGTAGCCGGGCGTTGTGCCTGTAGTCCCAGTTACATGGGAGGCTGAGTCAAGAGAATCGCTTAAGCCCACGAATTTGAGGTTGCTGTGAGCTGTGATGTCACAGCATTCAATGAGAGCGACAGCTTGAGATTCTGTCTCAAAAAAAAAAGTTCCTGCTGAAATGGAGGGTGGAGAGAAAGAGGATTGATGCCTGTTGTTCAAAATGCCTACTGCCTCTTACTTAGCTCCTGACCAATCTGTACAGGTGTAGTAGAAGCAGGAAAGTCCACTTTTGTGTGGATTTTAGGTGGGCTTGAGTGGGGAGCCTGGGAATGGCAGCTATTGATTCAGTAATGGCAGCAGAGGGGAAGGTAACAGAAGTATCTCAGAGGAGTCACAGTGCTCACCTGGACCACGTTACAAATAGATGTGGGAGGCTTGGCGCCTATGGCTCAACAGGCTAGGGTGCCAGCCACATACACCTGAGCTGGCAGGTTCAAATACAGTCCGGGCCCACCAAACAACAATGATGGCTGCAACCAAAATATGGCCAGGCGTTGTGTCCGGGCACCTGTAGTCCCAGCTACTTGGGAGGCAGAGGCAGGAGACTCGCTTGAGCCCAGGAATTGGAGGTTGCTGTGAGCTGTGATGCCACAGCACTCAATCCAGGGTGACAGCTTGAGGCTCTGTCTCAAAAAACAAACAAACAAACAAATAGATGTGGGAACTCAGCTATATCAGGGAGGGTGAGGAGATAAGGTGGCAGCTGGCCTCCTTCCTCTCTCTGGTGCTGGAAACCAAAACTAGTTTCCCTGTTTTTCAAGGGACCTAGTCACTGCCTTGCGTTAAACAGTTTCTACCATATTTCATTGATTCTGAGATGCCATGTTTGACATTTTTACATCTCTGATAGCGAAATGTTTCGCATTTTTAAAATCTCCGATAGCAGTATGTATCTTATAAGGGATAATATATCATAGTTTAATCAGCACTTTTTTTGTTTCCTTAGTGGTACGTAAAGTAATGGTACACTTTATAATCAGCAGTAGCATTGGTTCAGTGCACACATGTGAGTGTGTATGTGGGCGTGGTGGGAGCTGGCAGGTGTTAAAGAGGTGAGACAGGTTTTCTCCCTCAAGGAGGAGTCAAAGGCAATGGTGCTATTTTAAGCCTGATATGCACCCTGTATGTTTATGTAAAAGGAAATCTTTTTCTTTTTCTTTCTTTTCTTTTTTGAGACAGAGTCTCACTCTCTTGCCCCCGGTAGAGTGCTGTGGTGTCATAGCTCACAGCAATCTTAAACTCTTGGGCTCAAGCAATTCTCTTGCCTTAGCCTCCCAAGTAGCTGGGACTATAAGCATCCCCACAATGCCTATTTTTTGGAGACAGGGTCTTGCTCTGGCTCAGGCTAATCTGTGAGCTCAGGCAATCCACCCGCCTCGGCCTCCCGGAGTACTAGGATTACAAGCGTGAGCCACCGCACCCAGCCTGAAAAAGAAATCTTCAATTAGTGTTAAGATTTTTGACACTTTTTTGATTTATTTATTTATTTTTGAGATAAGGTCTTGCTCTGTTGCCTGAGCTGGAGTACGTGATCGTAGCTCACTGTAATCACACACTCCAGGGTTCAAGTGATCCTCTTGCCTCAGCCTCCCAAGTAGTTGGGATTACAGGTATTTGCCACCACACCCAGCTAATTTTAAAAAATTTTTTGTAGAGATGGGGGGTCTCACTATTGCCCAGGCAGTCTTGTACTCCTGGCCTCAGGCGATCCTCCCACCTTGGCCTCCCGAAGGGCTAGGATTACAGGCATTAGCCACCCCACCCAGTTATCACTCACTGTTTTAAGTAAACTGTAATGAGCAGACCCCATTGGAAGCAATTGGATGTCTCTCCAATTGTTCCTTAATAAGACTTAAGTTTTAGGCTCACTCATATGCTTCCTGTGATCCAAGGCTTATCTGCTTTCATTACAAATCTTGCTTATTGTCTTTCCCAGAGACCGGTGAAATTGATCCTGCTGTTAACCTGTTTTAATTGTTATCAGTTTTTACAACCTGTTGGGTGAGCTAGCTTGTTAGCATTGCAACATCTTTGTTGAGAAGAACTGTGTGGCCCACTTCTTGATTTTGAGTATCTACTTGTGTCTTCTTTGTATCTTCCCTAGAAAGATGATTAAAGTAATGATAGGGGCTGGGCATGATGGCTCACGCCTGTAATCCCAGCACTTGGGAGGCCAAGGCAGGTGGAGTGCCTGAGGTCACAGGTTCGAGACTAGCCTGAGCCAGAGCGAGACCCCTGTCTCTAAAAAATAGCCCAGCAGTGTGGCAGGCACCTGTAATTCCCGCTACTGCTTGGGAGGCTGAGGAAAGAGGATCACTTGAACCCAAGTGTTTGAGGTTGCTGTAAGCTAATATGCCATGGCACTCTACCAAGGGTGACCAAGTGAGACTCTGTCTCAAAAAGAATAAAAAATAAAGTAATGATAGGAGAACACATGGCATATATGCGCGTGTATGTGATATGTTTTTATTAGACTTCTAGGAGTTTTTAAGAATTCTCATGCTGGGCGGCACCTGTGGCTCTTCATGTAGGGCTCCGGCCCCATATACCGAAGGTGGCGAGTTCAAACCCGGCCTCGGCCAAAACTGCAAAAACAGAAAAATAGCAGGGCGTTGTGGCGGCACCTGTAGTCCCAGCTATTCAGGAGGCTGAGGCAAGAGAATTGCCTAAGCCCAGGATTTGGAGGTTGCTGTGAGCTGTGTTGACAGTTTTGACAATGTGTAATTACTAATATGCTATTAAAGAGTTTTGAGGTGCTTCATATAGGAAACATAAAATTTAGGATCAGGCATAGGGGTGGCTCATGCCTATAATCCTATTACTTTAGGAGCTGAGGATAGGAAGATTATTTGAGGCCAGGAGTTGCAGACCAGTCTGGACAACATAGCAAGACCAAATCTCTAGAAAAGAAATTTTTGAAACAAACCAAGTGTGGTGGCCCATGCCTGTAATCCTCCTTACTCAGGAGGCTGAAACAGGATAATTATTTTGTTTGAGCCCGGGAGTTTGAGGTTGCAGTGAACTATGACTGTGCTACTACACTCTGCCTATGTGACAGAGTGAGATCTTACCTGAGGAAAAAAAAAAAAGCCAATCGGCCAGGCACATTAAAGTGCCTATAATCCTAGCATTTTAGGAGGTTGAGACAGGAGGAGGAGGATTACTTGAGGTCAGCAGTTCTAGACCAGCCTGGGCAACATAGCAAGACCCTGCCTCTACCAAGAAAAAATAGTACAAAAATTAGCCAACCCTGGTGCAAGCACCTATAATCTCAGGTACTCAGGAGGCTGAGGCAGGAAGAGTTAGAGACAATGAGCTATGATGACACCACTGCATCTTAGCGTGGGCAATAGATCGCAACCCTGTCTCCAAAATAATAAAAAGTGATCTATACCTAAAACGGATAATTATATGCAAATATTAACAGTAATTATCCCTGGGTATGGGAATATACTTAATTTAAAAACCCTTGCCTTTTTTCCTCTTTATTTTCTAATATTTGTCTTCAATATAGTATTGTCTGAATTTCAAAAGGACCCTCCAAATCCAACCAGTGCCTAGTGAGTACTTATGGTACCTTTGTCCTTTTGGGCACTAGGGATACAGTGATGAAGAAGAAAAACAAAGTCTCTTTTTTCTAGTACCATGGGAAGAGAGACAATAAACATAGGAAAGCAAGCTCTATATTTTAGAGAGAAGAAACTAAAGCCCAAAGAGGATAAAGTGGCTTTCTAAAAATCATGGCCCAGTTGGCATAAAATCCCTCTCACCTGACATTTAGCACAGTGCACTTTCTGTTATACCTTGCTGGCTTTTTTTTTTTGAGACAGAGTCTCACTATTTCACCCTCAGTAGACTGCCGTGGCGTCAGAGCTCACAGCAACCTCCAACTCCTGAGCTTAGACAATTTTCTTGCCTCAGACCCCCAAGTAGCTACAACTACAGGCGCCTGCCACAACGCCTGGGGCAAGGTTTGAACCTGCCACCCTCCGTATATGAGGCCGGTGCCCTACTAGCTGAGCCACAGGCACTGCCCCTTGCTGGCTTTTTTGACTCTTAAACAAATAGCATGCACATTCTCGAACTTTCTAAATGAGAAGTCTCATTGAATTTTGCTTTGAGTCTGGTGAAAGAGTGCCATAGTATAGGGCAGCGTTGTGTAGAGGGAGAAACATGTGTTTTCTACCCAGTTCTGTGGGGTACTTGACAAATCCTTTAAGCTCTCTGGACCTCGTTTTTCTCATCTGAGAAATAAAGAGATTGACCTTGATAACTGTGAAGAGTCATGCTTGCTTGTTACTTCCATAGTTTCATTGTTGGATTTGGAATTATGTGTGTGTGTGTTTTCCCTGCAGCTATACACACCGCTGCCATGGATATGCTGGGCGGATCTGGTATTGAAAGCCAATGTAGAAAAGTCGATATCATCGCAGACGCTGCATATTCCATTTTCAAAAAGCCAAAAAGTTTTACGGGCAACTTTATTATTGATGAAAATATCTTAAAAGAAGAAGGAATAAAAAATTTTGACATCTATGCAGTTAAACCAGGTAATGCTTACAGTTTTTTAAAGTAGTGACATGTTGTTTCACATTTTGTGCAATGAATACATTTGTTTTTCTGTGTGTGTTTATGTGATAATAAAATGAACATGTTCTTTTAAAAGCTGTCTTCCCAGTGAAGGGAAAATTCCATATCAATGTGCCTATAAAAGAGAGAGAAATGAAAAATAGAAGTGAATTTGGAGCTTTTGGAGTAATAATACATACGATAAATACAGAAGATCATATCAGCTACTTCTAAATCTTGAAATAAGGAATGAAAACTAGTTTTTAAAGTTGGCCCTAAAATCACAGAGTAAAAATTGTATTCAAGGATGTGGTAACAGATTATACAATTAGTAGGGTTTTCATAAATTTTTTTTTAACATTGTGAACTCTTTTCACAAGTTTGTCTCAAATGATGCAGATGAATGTACAGGTTCTGTTTTATGTACAGTGGGGTGATTTGAGCAGTTTCTAGAAGGCAAATTCTTCCTTTCTGAAATTAGGGATGACAATGGAATTTTTCTTAATATATAAAATATAATATGTTCTAAATAATAGAGAATATTATAGCCATAATGGGAGTTGTATTTATTTATTCATTAAACTGAGCTTCTAGGTGACAGAAATCACATTTATATTTTTATCATCTCTGCCTTTGTCTTCAGTTCAAACCGAATTAAATAGTTGATTATAGTTTTATAAAGCACTTTCATAAACATCATCTGTTTAACTTTCATAGCAGTCCTGTGAGAGAAGTCATATTGTTTTGTGATTAAGAACATGGAACTTAGGGGCAGTGCCTGTGGCTCAGAGGAGTAGGGCACTGGCCCCCTATCCCAGAGGTGGCGGGTTCAAACATAGCCCCGGCCAAAAATTGAAAAAAAAAAAAAAAAAAAAAAAAAAGAACATGGAATTTCGGCTCAGCACCTGTAGCACAGTGGTTACGGCACCAGCCACATACACCGAGGTAGGCGGGTTCAAACCTGGCCCAGGCCTGCTAAACAGCAATGACAACTGCAACAAAAACATAGCTGGGCTGTGGCGGGCACCTATAGTCCCAGCTACTTGGGAGGCTGAGGCAAGAGAATCACTTAAGCCCAAGACCTTGAAGTTGCTGTGAGCTGTGATGTCATACTGAGGACAACAAAGTGAGACTATCTCAAAAAAAAAAAGAACATGGAATTTGGGAGCAGACAACCCAAGTTCAGATTCCAGCTCCGATGATCACTTAGCTGTGTAACCTTGAGCATGTCACCCACCCTGAGCCTAAATGTCCTTATTGGTAAAATTAAGAGAATGATACTTCTCACATAGGATTTGTGTTGAAGTAAGGCAATAATGTGTATGATGTGTTTGGCACGGTGCCTGCCATATGGAACACTGATAGCATTTAGTAGTTAATATTTATAAGTGGAGAAGCAGGCTCAAAGAGATTAAGTTCTTGCCTAAGAGCTGATGGCTAATAAGTGGCAGAACCTGAACCAGATTCAGGTTTTCTGGGAGCTGCTGCAGTGTAATTATGACTTTAAGTTTTTTGTTTTTGTTTTGTTTTTAGAAAAGGGGTCTTACTCTATGGCCCAGGCTAGAGTGCAGTGGCATGATCATAGCTCACTGTTACCTTGAACTCCTAGGTTCAAGTGATCCTCCGGCCTCAGCCTCCAAAGTAGCTGGGACTATAGATGTGTCCAACCATGCCCCTCCAGATCATTTCTTTTTAGAAACAGAGTCTCACTATGTTGCCCCGGCTGATCTCAAACTCCTGGCCTCAAGCAACCCTCCCACCTCAACTTCCCAAAGTACTAGGATTATAAGCATGAGCTACCACACTTAGCCTACTTTAGAGTTTAAAGACACAGTGTCATTGTGCACAAAAGCTTAAAGTTGATTTAAATTTAAAATCCTAAAAGGAGTTTGGCGCATGTGGCTCAATGGGCTAAGGCACCAGCCACGTACACCTGAGCTGGTGGGTTCGAATCCAGCGCGGGCCCACCAAACAACAATGACGGCTGCAACCAAAAAATGGCCGGGCGTTGTGGTAAGCACCTGTAGTCCCAGCTGCTTGGGAGGCAGAGGCAGGAGACTCGCCTGAGCCCAGGAACTGGAGGTTGCTGTGAGCTGTGATGCCACAGCACTCTGTCCAGGGTGACAGCTTGAGGCTCTGTCTCAAAAAAAAAAAGTAAAACCCTAAAAGGACTGAGAGCTTAATATGATCAAGTACTATGATACTAGGATATAACAGAGATCAGTTCATCTCTATGCTTCAGAAATTAAGAGAAAAAGAAAGATGGTAGGCTCTAGAGCAGCCGTTCTCAACCTGTGGGTCGACCCACAGGAACTGGATTAAAGGGCCGCGGCATTAGGGAGATTGAGAGCCACTGCTCTAGAGGCAGAAACGCTTAAGTCCAGGACCTAGAAATCAGCCTGGGCAAAATAGTGACCCCATCTCAAAAAGAAAGAAAAGAAAAACAAGGAAAGGAAAGGAAAAGAAAGTAAATAGAGATTGAGACAGTTAGCATTTAACTTTACTACAGTTTTGAGAGCTTTGTGGTCTTCAAATCTAGAGTGAACATGTCTTAGAAGTATCAGTGTTATATTAAAACAGCTAACTTCGGGCGGTGCCTGTGCTCAGTGGGTAGGGCAATGGTCCCATATACCAAAGGTGGAGGGTTCGAACCCAGCCCCGGCCAAACTGCAACAAGAAATAGCCTGTAGTCCCAGCTACTCGGGAGGCTGAGGCAAGAGAATCGCCTAAGCCCAAGAGTTGGGGGTTGCTGTGGGCTGTGACACCACAGCACTCTACCAAGGGCAATAAAGTGAGACTCTATCTCTAAAAAGAAAAAAAAAATCAGCTAACTTCTTTTCTAATCACAACTGTGAAATAAGTAGAATGAATAGCTTAGTTTTCATGATGATAAAGTGAGAGAAAGAGGAGATTAAAAGACTCACATGCATTAGTGCTAGAAAACAAGCCTTTCTTAATAAGGGACCCCTGGCTCCGGGGGCCAGGTAAGAAATGAGTTTTGAATGCTTTAGAGGGACATAGGACAAAAGGGTAGTAAGGATGAGGAAGGCAAAGCCTCCTGGGAGAGTAGGTACAGGTTTTACAGAACAGGTGATTTTTTTTTTTATTCAATCTTGAAGATGAAATTTGTCATAGACGAGGAAGATAACTGAGTTATAGGAAATTAATTTTAATGAAGATCAAGTAAATTGACAGTTCTCATGGGGGCCTTTCCCATTGCATCAGAATAATCTTAAAATAAAAATAGATAAATGTTTATTAAGCAGCTATTAAAATCTTAATATTTTATAGTTGTTACATTAACCTGATTATTTTGGGGTCAATTTTTCAGGCCATCCTTTGATACCAGATTTCTTCTTAGATGAACACCCAGAATCGGTTACCAAGAAAATGGAATCACAGGGTAAGATCTAGATCATATATATATATATATATATTTTTTTTTTTTAATCTTAATAAATATAAGTACTGACTTGATACTTTTTTTTTTTTTTGAGACAGAGTCTCACTATGTCACCCTCAGTAGAGTGCGTAGAGTGCCGTGGCGCTACAACTCATAGCAACCTCAAACTCTTGGGCTTAAGCAATTCTTGCCTTAGCCTCCCAAGTAGCTGGGACTACAGGCGCCCGCTACAATGCCCGGCTATTTTCTTTTTGTTGTTGCAGTTGTTGTTTAGCTGGCCCAGGCCAGGTTCGAACCCTCCCTGTATGTGGCTGGCACTGTAACCACTGTGCTATGGGCGCCAAGCCAGACTTGTTATTTCTTGTAAAATGTAGAGTAGATCCTAGAACAGTGACACTTCGAGGCGGCGCCTGTGGCTCAGAGGAGTAGGGCACCAGCCCCATATGCCGGAGGTGGCAGGTTCAAACCCGGCTCCAGCCAAAAACTGCAAAAAAAAAAAAAAAGAACAGTGACACTTCTATCTTGTGCTTTTGAACCATCTTCTAATTTATTTTTTATTTTTTATTGTTGGGGATTTATTGAGGGTACAAGAAACCATGTTACACTGGTTGCATTTGTTGGGTAAAGTCCCTCTTAACCATCTTCTAATTTAAACTAAACAAGTAGTGTGTTTTCAGTTAATTCTAGTAAAGAACTTTTTTTCATCTGCTAGTAAATTAACATATTCTTTGCATTTGGTTTTAAAAAGTTGTCTGAAAAAAATAACTTTTTCTTCAGGTTTTCTTTACCAGCATTTAGATATTTTGTGTTGATACTTTATTTTAGGGAAAAATGTGTCAGTATCAGTTACCTCTAACACCATTTTCACAGTTTGTGCTCTGTGACTACAGAAGAAATTAACTTTAAAGGATGTTTTGGTTTTGTTTTGTTTCTGTAATTCGAGAAGAGTAGCCCTGCTGAATTGGTCCAGAGTTTACATGTCAGTTTTTGTGTTCTGGCAGTATGCCAATGGCTTATTAAAAGAGAAAACATTCTTTAACAAATACCTGTGGGAAGAATTGCTCTGATGGTTTACTAATAAGAATTCATCTTCTGGGCCCTTAAGTTATTTTTATCTCAGAGATGCTGTTGATCTCCTAAGTGATCATAGATTTTTTTTTTAGAAGGCTGATAGAAAATTTAGGAACAAATTTCCTTGATAGCTTTAGCAAATCTATAGAGCCTTACTGAAATACATTTTAGTGTCAAACATTATTTCCAGCTTAATCTTATCTATTCCATCTTTGTCTCTTTTTTCTCTAAATTTAAAAAAATGACTTAAGTAATAAAAAGGACATTTTTCTATATTATAGAAAATTTGAGAAATACAGAAAGGAAAATAATTGCTCATAATCTACTACTACCCAGAGATAGCTCTTTTTAAAAAGTAAATCTTTGGACTTGGCACAGTGGCTATGATCCTAGTCCTATGATCCCAGCACTCTGTGGGCTAAAGAGGGCGGATTGCCTGAGCTCAGGAGTTCAAGACCAGCCCAATCAAGAGCAAGACCCCTTTTCTCCTAAAAATAGAAAAAGTAAGGTAAGAGGATGCTTGAGCCCAAAGTTGTAGGTTGCTGGGAACTTTGACACCACAACACAACACTTCACTAAGAGCAACAAAGTGAAACTCTGTCTCAAAAAAAAAAAAAATTAACTCTTTGATTTAGTTGCCATTCAGAAAGTATCAGAATATTTATTAAAGCCAGAAGAAAAACAAGACCATCTGTCTTTTTCTCAGAAGTCTTTTTTACAAAACGACAGAAATGACTGAGAGGGCCATCAAAGTCTAGAAGAATCTGGTCTTTAAGTTAAGTAAATACAAAATCCTGATGTTTGCCCAACATCCTAAAATTGGATCTGGCTTTTGGAGGAAGATAGATATGAACTGAGCTTGTTTAAATTCCAGAATTTAAAAAAAAAATTGGGGGTGGGGGGGACAAGATCTCACTCTTTCACTGGGGCTGGAGTGGTACAGTGGTGTGATCATAGCTCACTGTAATCCTGAACCCCTAACCTCAAGTCATCCTGCCGCCATCCTCAAGGTCAGAATACTCAGATTTGGGGGCTGTCTTCCCACGAGATGCTAGAGAGAACGTTTGCTTCTATAGCTCTCTCTCCTTCTGTTTCTTTCAGGTTTAGCCAATAGCAATTCTATTTGATATCTTCTGTAGATATATTAGTATTATATATTCATATAGGTGCTCATCCAGTATGTCTGGCCTGGGATCTAACTTATCTCTTTCAAGTGATTTTTCATGCCCAGATCCAGATCCATTGTGTGTTCACTTCGCAGTTTACCTCTCAGAGGTCAGTGTGTTTGTCTCATTTCCAAAGGGGCAGAGATGTACTTGCCATTACATTCACAATTCATGATAACCCCTGTTAACATCTGGTTGTACCGGGCGGCGCCTGTGGCTCATCGAGTAGGGCACTCATCGAACCCCATATACCGAAGGTGGCAGGTTCAAACCCAGCCTTGGCCAAACTGCAAAACAGAAAAATAGCCGGGCATTGCAGCAGGCGCCTGTAGTCCCAGCTACTCGGGAGGCTGAGGCAAGAGAATCGCCTAAGCCCGGGAGATGGAGGTTGCTGTGATCTGTGTGACGCCACGGCACTCTACCAAGGGTGATAAAGTGGGACTCTTGTCTCTACAAAAAAAAAAAAAAAATCTGGTTGTACCTTTTCCAATATACTTCCTATGTATCGTGGCTTGTATAATGTATATATAATTAGTGTAAATTATGTACATGGTTTTAAATTAATGTGTTTTTTTTCCTTCTCATAAAAGCAATACCATCATTTCTTCCTTGACTTCCCCCAACCCTTGACCCACAGAGAGCCCATTCATTCTTTTTTTTTTTTTTTTTTTTTCCGAGACAGAGCCTCAAGCTGTCGCCCTGGGTAGAGAGCTGTGTCATTACAGCTCACAGCAACCTCCAATTCCTGGGCTCAAGCGAGTCTCCTGCCTCTGCCTCCCAAGTAGTGGGGACTACAGGTGCCTGCCACAACGCCCGGCTATTTTTGTTTGGGTTGCAGCCGTCATTGTTGGTTGGCGGGCCCAGGCTGGATTCGAACCCACCAGCACAGGTTTACATAGCTGGCGCCTTAGCCTGCTGAGCCACAGGCGCTGAGCCTCATTCTTTTTTTTTTTAACTTCCAGTTTATTTTTATCTTTATTTAGTTACAGTTTTAATTACTTCTTTTTGAGATAGAGTCTCACTCTTGCCAGAGCTAGAGTGCAATGATGTCATCATAACTTATTATACCCTCAAACTTAGCAGCTCAAGCAATCTTCCTGTCTCAGCCTCCCAAGCAATGAGGGTTGTAGGCATGTGCCACCATGCCGGGCTAATTTTAATTTTTTTTTTTTTTTGAGACAAGAGCCTCAAGCTATCGCCCTGGGTAGAGTGCTGTGCCATCACAGCTCACAGCAACTTCAAACTCCTGGGCTGAAGCGATTCTCCTGCCTCCACCCCCCAAGTAGCTGGGACTACAGGCGCCCGCCACAAGGCCCACCATTTTTTGGTTGCAGCCGTCTTTGTTATTTGGCTGGCCCAGGCTGGATTTGAACCCTCCAGCTCAGGTGTATGTGGCTGGCGCTTTAGCTGCTTGAGCCACAGGCACCAAGCCAAATTTTAAAATTTTTAATAGAGATGGGACCTCACTGCATTGCCTAAGTTGGTCTTGAACTCCTGGCCTCAAGCAATCCTCCAGCCTCCCACTGTGCTGGGATTACAGGTGTGAGCCACCACACCCCACCAGAAACACTTATTCTTGGCTTGGCAACCCTTCTCCTTTCCCTGTAGTTAGCACTGTCTCTATTTTTCTCTTTTTGATTTTGAGCAAGAGGGCAAGGTTTTCCACAGCTTCATTCCTGTTCGAGATTGCCTCTAATGGTTACTTTAGTTTTGTATTATACTTTTGTTTTTCATGTTATTCACTTCCTTTTTCATCTTATCCTGTTGTCTTTTCATCTTAGCCAGTCGTATGCGACTTTCTGCCCCTATTTAATATAGTCCTTTTTTGGAGACTTTATTTCTAGAGCAGTTTTAGATTCAAAACAAAACAGAGGAGAGTACAGAAAGATCCCCTACCCCCCTTCCCCTCCCGGCCCACGTGCGTAGCCTCCCTTATTATCAGCATCCCCCACCAGAGTGGTCCATTTGTAACAACTGATGAACCTGTATTGACACATCATAATCATACAGTTTTCATGTGGAGACATGTTTGTGGGTTTCATAGTAGATTACTTTTACAGTTAGACTTTCGACCTTCAGAATAACCTCCATGACCCTCATGGTATGTTATTTTTTATAGACATCAAGTTGTTCTTTTCCCCCTTAACTCATTCTGGTGTTAGGAGGGATCTCTAGAACTGTGTAGTCTAATGGAGGGTTGTGTAGGCTGCTTTTGGTTCCACTCCCTGTCCATCTCCGGAGTTCCTTTCTCTGAACTTGGTTTCCAGTGTGGCACCGGTTAGGCACCCAGTTTATGCTGGTGTGCAAGGCTGATATCAGATCTTCCTTTACCGCTCCTTAAACTGCTCTGTCCAGCGTGCCCTGCGGCCAGGGTTCTTCCCTCCTCATCTTTATCTGTCCTGCTTCCCAGGACGTACCGCTACTGGACTCCCGCTGCTGTCTGCTGCTCTGCTATTTGGGAGCTACAAACTCTGAAACTGCATCTAAAAGATAGGAATGAGGGGTGGCGCCTGTGGCTCAGCGAGTAGGGCGCCGGCCCCATATACTGAAGGTGGTGGGTTCAAACCCAGCCTCAGCCGAACTGCAAAACAATAGCTGGGTGTTGTGGCAGGCACCTGTAGTCCCAGCTACTCGGGAAGCTGAGGCAAGACAATCCCCTAAGCCCAGGAGTTGGAGGTTGCTGTGAGCTGTGTGACATCATGGCACTCTACAGAGGGCGATAAAGTGACACCTTGTCTCTACAAAAAAAAAAAAAAAAGATGGGAATGAGGGGCTTGGGGCCTGTAGGTCAAGCGGCTAAGGCACCAGCCACATACACCAGAGCTGGCAAGTTCGAATCCAGCCCAGGCCTGCCAAACAGCAATGCAAACTTCAACCAAAGATTAGCCGTGCGTTGTGGCGGGAGCCTGGGAGGCGGAGGCAAGAGAATCACCTAAGCCCAGGAATTGGAGGTTGCTGTGAGCTGTGATGCCAACGTACTCTACCCAGGGGGACAGCGTGAGGCTTGTCTCAAGAAAAAAAAAAAAAGATGGGAATGAGGAATCATACTGAGGGTTTCTTATAAAGCAGCATCTGTAAAACAGAAGGACAGCTCCTGGTGTTGTTGGTGCAAGCACAGATTCTGATCCAGTGGCTTAAACACAGTGGTTATTCTCTTCTCCTGTGTTTAGGTGGGCAGAGCTGTTCTTCTTTTGAGACCTTTCACAAGGCAAAACACAGGCAGTCCTGTCTTGGTTAGGCTGACTCTGTGTACCTTAGAGTTGCTGAACATCGCTTCTTAGATTGTGACAGTAGGTTGTGTGGCAGTCTAGGCAATGTTTAGCATTTGTCATTTTTTGTATATTTTTACATTTGTGTAATGTGCAGTTAGGTGAGACTGTGTCAGAGGCTGCTAGCCATATGTCTTTTTAAGTTATTGAAATGCTGAGTGTCTCTCTTTTTTTTTTTTTTTGGAGACAGACTTACTTTGTTGCCCTTGGTAGACTACCGTGGCATCTTAGCTCACAGCAACTCTTGGGCTCAAGCAATCCTCTCCCCTCAGTTTTTCTATTGCTAGTAGAGACGGGGGTCTCACTCTTGCTCAGGCTTGTCTCAAACTCCTGAGCTGAAGCATTCCACCTGCCTCGCCTCCCAGAGTGCTGGGATTATAGGCGTGAGCCACCACACCTGGCCTGAATGTCTCTTTTCTATTCAAGCTGACATATTTGTAGTCTATTGGCCACACCTTTCAGATACACACGTATTACAGGTTTGTTTTTGGTCTCCTGAAGTCTTGTTCTCTTGTTCACAGTCATCTTGCTTATGTCTAAATATCCCAAATGACAAGTTGTGTAATTTATCTCTTGGGAAATGTCTTTCAGGGCTAAAGTTTTGGCCACAGTCTCCTTGGCACCTCAGAGGCAGGTGCAATATCTTGATTAATACACATAACCTGACGTAGTCACTCACTAGTAAGGGAGTGGTTCCAGTGGTTATTTATACGACAAACCTCCTTGTCCCTGGTGTAACTACCAAAACCAAATACATGATCTTCCTATGGGAACATGAAGGAGGCCTGTGTCTTTGCTGCCCTTTTGGCAGCCTCTGTGTGGTCGAGTTCCGGTGAGTTCAGCGCTATCCTCAACCTTTGTGTTGGCTATGTAATAATTAGATAATAAAGAGATGGTTAGACAAAGGAGAAAATATGGAGGAAGTATTACCCAGTGCATAAAATTACAGGCTCTGGAGTCAGACTACCTAGATGTAATCTCAAATTGTGTTTATTTTATTAAATAAATCGAATTTGTTCTTTTCTGAAACAAAGCAAGTTAAAAATAAAAAAGGGGAAACGAGTTTTTGTATATTTTTGTATCTGGTCACTGTCATGACGTTTTTTGTTGTTGTTTTAAAGACCCCTAATAGTTTGTGATCGAGAGGCAGTAAACTCATTCAAAGCATAAGCTTTGGAGTAAACAGATCTGGGTTCAAATTCTGTGTTTGCCACTTGTATCTGTAACTTGGGCAAATTACTTAAGCTCTCTGAAACAGTTTTCTCATCTCTTAACTTCCTTTTCTAAGTATTGTGAGGAGTAGTGTGATAGTACATCATATTGGGCATTTAATGCAGTAAGCTCCCTATAAATATTGGCTGCTGTAAATTTATCATTAATTATCTTGAATTTTCTAAGTGGCCAAACTTCTTGTCTGCATGTAATAATAATAATGTCTTTCTAGGATTATTTCTGGCATGGCTCAGTGTATTAACTGGAACTTCCAGGAGGTTCATTGAAAGATAGACTTTTTTAAAGAAATCAAAGGAGTGGGCAGCGCCTCTGGCTCAGTGGGTAGAGCGCCAGCCCCATATACCAAAGGTGGCGAATTCAAACCCAGCCCCGGCCAAATTGCAACCAAAAAATAGCCGAGCGTTGTGGTGGGCGCCTGTAGTCCCAGCTACTTGGGAGGCTGAGGCAAGATAATCGCTTGAGCCCAGGTGGAGGTTGCTGTGAGCTGTGATGCCACAGTGCTCTACCCAGGGTGACAGCTTGAGGCTTTGTCTCAAAAAAAAAAAAAAAAAATCAAAAGTGTTAGATTGATATCTAGATTTTTTTAGTGTAATATTATATTTTGAATATGGTAAATGACATAGCTAACTTTGTTTTTCTATGCTATTTTCTTTGAAAGGTTGAAATATCTCACCTTTGAAAGTTTGAAATATCTCACCCTGTTAGCGTCTTTTCTGAAGTTATTTCTTTGAAAACTTTTATTTTCTCATTTAATTATAGGCTTTTTAAAAATAAAGAACTGTGCACAGTGGCTCAGGCCAGTAATCCCAGCACTTTGGGAGGACAAGCCAGGAGGATCACTTGAATCCAGGAGTTTGAGACCAGCCTGGGCAACATAGCAAGACCCTGTCTGTACAAAAAAAATTAAAAATTAGCTAAGCATGGTGGCAAATCCCTATATTCCTAGCCACTCAGGAAGCTGAGGTGGGAGGACCCCTGAGGACAAGAGTTCAAAGAAGTGAGCTATGATTATGCTACTGCATTCCAACTTGGGAAGTGGAATGAGGTCCTATGTCCAAAGAAAATAAAAGTTATAAAACAAAAACCATCCATTTTAAGTTTCAAAATTTATTGAAGGGTTGACATGTAGTATTTGCTTATATATTTTAAACTACCATATTAATTTTATCCCTTTTCTCTTTAAAATATATTTTCTCATTTTTTTCTTGATTAAATTTGCCAGACGGCTGCCAATTTTATTTTTCCCAACAGTACCATATTTTTTATTTCATTTTTAATTCTACTGCTTTTTTCTTTTCTGATTCATTATTTTTTAATAATAACTTTGTTGAGATAGACTTTACATATGCCAAAAATTCAAGGCTGGTTGCAGTGGCTCATGCCTGTAATCCTAACACTCTGGGAGACCGAGATGGGAGGATTGCCTGAGCTACAGGTTTGAGGCCAGCCTAAGCCAGAGCAAGACCTTGTTTCTAAAAATAGCCAGGCGTTGTGGTGGGCATCTGTAGTCCCAGCCACTTAGGAGGCTGAGGCAAGAGAATCGCTTGAGCCCAGGAGTTTGAGGTTGCTGTGAGCTATGACACTGTGACACTCTACTGAGGGCGACAAAGTGAGACTCTGTCTAAAAAAAAAAAAAAAAAAAAAAAATCACCATTTTTAAAGTGTATAAGGTAGTGATTTTTAGTACATTTACAGAATTTTGTGACCATCTGATTTTTTTTTTTTTAAATTAAATCATAGCTGTGTACATTAGTGCAATCAAGGGGTACAATGTGCTGGTTTCATACACAATTCGAAATATTTTCATCAAACTATTTTAACATAGCCTTCATGACATTTTCTTAGTTATTGTATGAAGACATTTAGTAAGTTTCACCTGTACCCTTCTAAGATGCACCGTAGGTGTGGCCCCACCAATTACCCTCCTTCCGCCCAATCTCCCCACTCCCGTCCCTTGCCCCTTTTCCCATATTCTTGTGCTTGATTCATTTTTGCTTTAGCTTTATTATCATCTCTTTTTTGCTTGCTTTCTTTTTTCTTTTCCTTTGTTTGTTTGTTTCTTTTTTTTTTTTTGAGACAGAGTCTCACTCTGTTGCCCAGGCTAGATTGCCATGGCATCAGCCTAGCTCACAGCAACCTCATATCCCTGGGTTCAAGTGATCCTCCTGCCTCAGCTTCCTGAGTAGCTGGGACTATAGGTACCTACCACAGCACTCTGCTAATTTTTCTATTTTTAGTAGACTCTTGCTCAGGCTGGTCTTGAACTCCTGAGCTCAAGTGATCCTCCTGCTTTGGCCAGAGTGCTAGGATTATAGGTAGTCTACATAGAAAAGCTTAGTATATTGGCTCAGCGCCTGTGGCTCAACGGGCTAAGGCACTAGCCACGAATACCTGAGCTGGTGGGTTCGAATCCAGCCCAGGCCCGCCAAACAACAATGACGGCTGCAACCAAAAAATGGCCAGGCATTGTGGCGGGCGCCTGTAGTCCCAGCTACTTGGGATGCAGAGGCAAGAGACTCGCTTGAGCCCAGGAATTGGAGGTTGCTATGAGCTGTGATGCCACAGCACTCTATCCAGGGTGATAGCTTGAGGCTCTGTCTCAAAAAAGAAAAAAAAAGAAAAGCTTAGTATAGAAGTATAAAAAAAGATAGGAAAGCTTAAAGAAAAATTTTTAAATCACTTGTACTCAAAATATAAATACTGCTTATATTTTAATTTATTTCCTTCTAATCATTCTTTTTCCTTCACAAGTATAACTATATTCAATATATTTTATGTAACTTACTTTCTGGTAGGGAGTATCTTTATGCCATCAATTACATTTTGTTTTTCAATCTTAGCTGAGTTGTATTAGACAAGATGGTTGGGTATAATTTGAGCTGGGAAAGAGAGAGTTTTCAGCCTAGAGTACAGATTGACTTTGGAATTAATTTAATTAATGGGTGTTCTTCTCTCTACCTGGAGGCAACTACTAAGCTACTGCCATGGGATTCCAGAAGGGTAAATAAACAGTATTGGGGGACAGCACCATGATATGGGAACAGAACAGTCCTATGAAACCGTTATCTTCTTCCCTGGCTGATCATATGCTGAATTGCTACAGCCAATGGCTTAAGTGAACGCAGTTAAGAAATGTTTCAGATAATTGGGTGGCTCCTGTGGCTCAGTGGGTAGGGTGCTGGCCCCACATAATAAGCATGACGGGTTCAAACCTGGCCCCAGCCAAACTGCAACAAAAAAATAGCCAGGTGTTATGGCGGGCACCTGTAGTCCCAGCTACTCAGGAGGCTGAGGCAAGAG
Source organism: Arctocebus calabarensis (assembly GCA_963573935.1). Lineage (NCBI taxonomy): Eukaryota > Metazoa > Chordata > Mammalia > Primates > Lorisidae > Arctocebus > Arctocebus calabarensis. Next base: position 26,948 of record CAUYON010197230.1, read on the forward strand.
AATCACATAAGCCCACGAGTTGGAGGTTGCTGTGAGCTGTGACGCCACAGCACTCTACCGAGGGTGACAAAGTGAGACTCTGTCTTAAAAAAAAAAGAAAAAAGGAATATTGCAGATAACCTTCATTCCACTGGCTTAGCATTTCCGGACAGAGAGCCTTTATGAGACTAACAGTTTGACCTCCCTTTTCAGCCAGTGGGAGGGACCAATCTGAATAAATGAGATGAGGAGAAGAAACTGAGCCTGTATAGTTCAGACCTTTGTGCACATTCTCTGTTTTAGGGCAGGCTGTCCTCAGTTTAACATGGCACCTACATACAGAGCATTTCTTTTGTTTGTTTGTTTGTTTTGAGACAGTCTCATTATGTTGCCCTCGGTGGAGTGCTGTGCCATCACAGCTCACAGTAACCTCCAGCTCCTGGGCTTAGGCGATTCTCTTGCCTCAGCCTCCCGAGTAGCTGGGACTACAGGTGCCTACCACAACGCCTGGCTATTTTTTGTTGCAGTTTGGCCAGGGCTAGGTTCAAACCCACCA
>CAUYON010197232.1:0-58589 GCA_963573935.1 Arctocebus calabarensis
GCCAAGGAACCCATACACCTATATATACCCTGAGACTAAAGGCCTAAAGGAGGAGATGGGGAAAGACTGGGAGAGAAACGGAGAGAGCTTCTCTCTCCCCACTAGAATTTTCTCCTTCTAACAGATGCCTTAATGTTTTCTGTATTCTTTTCTTTCTTTTCTGTGAATAAATTCTGTCTTACAAAAATTAAAAAATATATATATATACTTTAAAAAAAAAAAAAAAGAAATTTGAGTGTAAGCATGTCACTCTGGCTGCCACTTGGAGAATGGATTGGAGAGACCAAGGAGTCGGCGTGGGGCAGTCAGTGAGAAAGTCATTGCCATATCAGATGAGGATTAGCGGAGAAAGAAGGATGGAGGGAGGTGAATGGAAATAAGGGGGAAAGAGGAAATGGAAACAATGGAAGGAAATGGGGCCAGTCAGGATGGGATCCATACCGAGTCGCAAATCGTCATTGCCTTCTCATGTAGTAAATAAAACAATTGCTGCCAAGCTCTCAAAGTGGAAGTCCATTTGCACTTGGAGGATAACTCTGATGTGACCTGGCACAGTCATCTTTCTTATAGGCAGTAATGATGTTAGCATCCCTGTGTGTTCCTTTGCCTCTCCTTAGGTTGGGAAATAAGGTATAGAATTCAATTTCAACTGGTGGCTATTAATTCCAGAGGGGTGGTATAAATTTAGAGTGCTGGCTTTAAATCAGGAGATGTAGATCAATGTTCTAGAGAAGCCATTTTTGTTTCTTTATATATATATGTGTGTGTGTGTTGTTGTTGTTGTTGTTGTCGTTAATCAGGCCTAAGCGAAGGTTCAAACTCACTGCCACTGGTGTGTGGGGCCGGTGCTGACCACTGAAATACAGTGGCCTGGGAAAGGTGTTTTTGGTTCTAAAAAAGAGAAAGGCCCCACAACTCCCGTAGTGCAAGTGAGAGAGTGTTGTTACAAAGTTACCAGAAGATCATGAAATGCAAGGATAGGGAATGAAATGCAAACAGCTCCAATTGCTCACAGGGCCAGTAAGGATGCTCCGGTATCAGCCAGGTTGGGGGGGGGAGGGGGCATGGGAATGGTGGGGATGGCTCTTGAATGGTTAGTCTCCTCCTGCCCTGCATCCCCTGTGCATGCCCCCGGCAATGGGACTCTGTTGCTTCTCTCATCCAGAGGTGAAAAGTTGTGTTAATCCTGTTTATACACACATTTTCTATATCTTAGGATGTTCTGACACATTAAACTTCTGGGGAGGGACTGCCCATCCAGAGCTAGCCAGTTCTTAGAGACAGGATATCATTCATGTGCAAACCGACCGATGGAAGTATCCACCCCCAACCATCTCCTTATCTCACCCTCACAACCAAGCCATTATTTCCCTGGTTTGCATCACCCAGAGCCCTGTACAACTCGACACCCCCAGACAATTAGAGACCGCCCAGAGCCTGCTGACGTTATTCCAACCAGCCTGTTCTAAGCTGCTCACTCTGCCCCACCCTGCCTTGCCCACAGAAACCCCAGGAAAGGCTCTCTGTCTCAGGCTTCCCCATGCCTCTCCTGTCCCCTGATCAGAAGTGGGTGCGTCCACACATGGCCCCGAAAAGGATGCTCCAAGGCATTGGCCCATCCCTGTGTGTTGTCACTCAATCACCTCTGTACTCTTAAATCGGAAGAAACAGACTTGACGCTATAAATTTATACTCACAGGCTGCTAGCAATTTATAGGCTGGATTAAAAAGAGTCCTCTCTCAGGAACTGGGAAGAAACATGAGAAATTGCAGTTACCTATTGATAATACCTGAGACTGATCTGCTTCTCCAACTCACTGTGCCAAAGCTGGCCCATGGCTTGCTCCCATCAGTAGAAGGTGATGGGAGTAATGTTGGATGGGAGCTCTGGAGCCTAAGCCTTAAAAGTCGTTATAGCTTCTACCCTCTCCTTGGACCACTATCCAGAAACCACCTTCTCAGCCAGTTAAAATAGTCTGCTGGAGGACGAGCGACTGGCTACATGGAGAAGAGTGAGTTGCAACACCCAGCACCAAATTTCAGACTGTGAGTGAGGCTATGCTGGACCTCCCAGCCCAGCAGAGCCTATGCCAAGGGCAGTCTGGTGAGAAAGCTCAGGTGTAGACAGCAGAGGGACCACCCAGCCAACATCATAAATCTTCGTTGAAGCCATAGGATTTGGGGTAGTGTCAAATTGTAACTTACACCCAGGCCGCAACTTGCTGGCAGCCTACTGGGGGAATAACTAGACATATATGAAAATATAACTTTGACCCAGAATCTGTAGCAACCTGTCCAGGAAACCAACCCATTCTCTACAGCAACCAGCCCAGGATGCTAGCCTGCTGTCCAGGAGTCAGACCTGGAGGAAGTCAGACAACTCTAACAACTGATCCAGGAAACCGAGCAGCTCCTGTAATAATTGGCCCCCAAAGGCCAGGGCTTGATTAATACATAGCAGTCTCCCTAATTTGGGGCCCTACTTCCAACTTCGGACCAATCTGAGAAGGCCAAATATGCTCATCCAACCAATTATTAACCCATAAGAGGCCGCCTTTCTCATGAGCCATGGCAGCTTCCCCAGGCTGACAGCCTCAACCAGACCCTTCCCTTCCCCACTGTAAGTTCTCCTGCCCTTCTGCCTGCTCGTGAGTCTCTGCCAAATGCAGGCGATGGTGGCTGACTCTGAATACATAGGCTTTGCCTATTCTTATTTGGTTAGTCTTCACTTATGTCCACACTATTCAAGTGTTATTCTGCAGGTCAAGTGTAAGTAAAGCCAATCCAGTCAGCAGGAGCATGTGGGTCACTGTCTACTCGGCCACCTGGTGACACAGATTGTCATAAGGAATATGGGAATCTGCCATGGCCAACATTTCTGATTCTCTCTGTTCCACCTCTTTAAAATGGGAATAATAACACATTATCTTAGGTATGTTTATGTTACCCAAGTGCTGTCAGAATACAGAGTTATGGCCCCTTGCTGATTGTTAATATGTACACGGGGTTTTTTACATGAAACAACAACTGTTACTGTCCCTCCTCCCGGGTAGGTGGGGGTGGTCCCCTTCCTCAATCCCATCCCGCACCACCATGCCTGACACTCTCAGGAGCTCCACACACATAAATTAAAAATTATCTATGGAATTTATTGAAGTATTTTTTTCTTTGACATCTAAAAGATGAGTTTTTAAAGAGCTGCTTAGGCAAAAACCCAGCCCTTAATATGAGTACAATTCTCAAAAGACATTCCCTGATAATACCTCTAGAGTGTGTTTTCCCTCATTTTACAGTTTTTTATGTTTAAAAAAAAGACAAATACTGTCTTTCAGATTTGATGCAGAACTCTGAGCTGTGCCAGGTTCTTTGCCCTTGGGTAATTTTTCTGACATTAATCACTAACAACAGGGCTACAAATAGTCATTTCTTCCTTCAGGGACTAGAGAAAATGAGCAAGGTCCTGAAAGACGTCAGCCAAATGCAGTTTTGCTTAACAGCTAGGAAATCTGTGATTCCTACTTAGGTAGAGTTGACTGTCTTTGCAGCTATAAAGAGTTTAGTTCTTTTACTTCCAACTCTACATCCTGACATTTTTTATGTGTACCAATGTTATTGTATTTCAGTTTCTAAGACAAGATTAAGGCATTTCTCTCCCCCAATAAACAAACATAATGGAACAGCATCAATACGGTTCCCCAGATCATTGTATGACTGAATTACCAACCCCTGAGGTTTGGCTGTTTTTAAATCAGAAGGTTATTAACTAGCTGGATGAGAGCTGCGTGAATATACATTGAATTAGAAATCACTGGCACTTCGGGAGATCTCTAGCGATCTCATTCCTCACGTCAAAATCATTTGGAAAGAAAAGAGGAAAGTAATGTGAATATATTTACTATCATTCAGATGTTACTGAATTAATATGCTAAACTGACTTAAAGAAAATTGCAAGGGGTCATAAAAGACTTTTTTCCAGATAAAAAGATAATTACAACTCAATTTTTTTTTGAGTCTAATTTCTATATTATTTGGGCTTTTAGCAATGAAGAATATATAACACTTCTTCAAAAGTTCAAAAAAGTTTCATCAAATTTTATGACCAATTTACAGTAAAGATCAATGGTATGAAACACTGTTTACACAAGTTAGTTAGATACCTTCTCTAATTATATTCATGACCTACACAGGAACTAAACTTGTTTAATAAGTGATGCTGAATTCTTAAAATTTCATTTATAAAATAGGGAAAAAGCTGACATCAATTTGAAAGTAACACATCACATTTGGTTTGGCGAGTATTTGCATGTAACAACGTAGACTAAAATTTAGCTTCATGCTACAGTCTTAAAATAGGCAAAAACTGTCTGCAATTTTTGTATTTTGCCCTTTTTGGAAAAAGTCTGCATTATCACTCTTAATAGCTTGTTTCTATCTATCGAGTTAAAGAGAAGGCTTACTAAAAATAATAATTTTAACATAGGTAATCTTTAGTTTAAAAAAAAGTTAGATACAGTTGTTGGTTTCTTTCCCCCTTTAAAATTTCTTTTTTAAAATGTAAAGACTTTGTATGTCAATACGAACAGGTGAAGTCCCTCTTGAAACAAAGGTGCGACCTTATCACCCAAGGTCCATGTTCTTTAGGCATCCCCATCAGCCAGCATTATTTCCTCGAATTTAAAACCACGTGACACAATCCTGAAAACCTAAACCAAGATGCCACACTGCCCAGGCACCGGGGTCACCTGCGCTTAGAGGTCTAGTTAAGAGATAATTTTGTTTAGTCCTTTATAAACAATTGCTTTCATTTGGATGTTTTACAACAGAACTTGAAATAGGTGTCACAAAGTTCTTTCAAAACGTGAATCCTCAGAGGTTGCCGACTCCGCAGACCCCACCTGCCCCCGAGAGGAAGCGGAACTGGGATGGGCGGGGCTCCGCCTCTCGGGGCTGCGACAGGAAACCAAACATCCCCCGGGGTGTGACCTGGCCGACTCCGGGTCAAAACGGCGGACCCGGAGCCGGGCGGAACCACTGTGCGGCGGCCGCGTTTCCTGGAGGGGACAGTCAGGACCGGACACTGTGTATCTCCGGCTGACGCAGACGCGGCGGGGCCGGGCCGGCCATGAAGTTTCGGGGCAAGATCGTAGACGCGGCCTGTTTGAACCACTTCACGCGTGAGCGGGGAGGCGGCAGGGGAGCGAGGGGGGGTCGTAGACGGGGCCTGTCGGATCCACTTCACACGTGAGCGGGGAGGCGGCCGCGGAGCCCCGGGGGCCCGGCCGGACGACGGCCCGGGGACGGGTGGGTGGGGCGGAGGGCGGGTTCCGAGGGACGATTCTGAAACTTGCTTCCGAGAGCCTGGCTGCTTTGTTGCTGTTTTGTTTTGTTTTTAAACTGGCCATTGCATTATCTGGCATTGAGATTTCATTTGGGCCCCAGGGTCCTTCCGCGCCGGCTGCGCCCCGGCGTCCAGCTCTGTGCTGCGCTCCCCGATGTCAGAGTGTGTTGAGTGAGTAGACGGCCGATAGGTGCCTGACTGTCCTGGAGCGCGGTGCGACTGCGCCACACCTCCCAGGGCGCTTGGGAGCCTGGCACGACAGCAGCGGGGTTAAAAGTACTTTCCAGTGTGATCCCTACATAAATAGCTGTTTTTCCACCGGAAGGTACACTGTAATGAACTGGAAATTCTACACGATAGGTCGGCCTCTAAGATACCTTATGTACATTTTAGTAATTTCGTATTTTTAACCTGTGCTTTAGGAGTCAGTAACATGATAGCAAAACTTGCCAAAACCTGCACCCTCCGCATCAGCCCTGACAAGCTGAACTTCATCCTTTCAGACAAGCTGACCAGTGGAGGGGTGAGCATGTGGTGTGAGCTGGAACAGGTGAGCAGAAGTTCCTGCAAGGCCTGTACACACCGCAGAATTCACCGGAATGGCCACAAATGCCTTCTTCTCTCTCCTCCCCCCACTTTCTTCCCTTAGGAGAATTTCTTCAGTGAATTTCAAATGGAAGGTGTCTCTGCAGAAAACAATGAGATTTATTTAGAGCTAACATCAGAAAACCTATCTCGAGCCTTGAAAACTGCCCAGAATGCCAGAGCCTTGAAAATCAAGCTGACTAACAGACACTTTCCCTCTCTGACAGTGTCTGTAGAGCTGGTAAGTAGGAAGGACAGGGTTTGTGAAATTTTCCACAAGGGTTTGGGCTTCGAAGGACTCAAAGTAATTATTAACCTAGGCATTTTTTTTTTTTTTAACAATACTGATGGAAACCATTTCATTTTATTTGAAATTAAAGATCAGGTACATAACTTGTTTTTTATTTAAACATTAATTTTTTTTTTCCTTTAGCGGATGCTGCCTTTTCTAAGCAGTAAAACTTCTGGCATCTCTTAGTGGTATTGTCACTGAGTCTAGAATCGTGGTATTGTCTTATTCTCCACATTCCTCAGCTCTCCTCAGAGCTGTCTTCAGAGCAACAGGTGTATCATCATTGTTAAATGAATTTTGGGTGAATGAATTGAGAACGCTCCACTTTGGTATTTCATCTTTTTTGTCCTTTATTCTTTGGTCATTTTTGTTTATTCATATTCCCTTTGATGCCCCCATCCGTTGTAATACCTTTAAGTGACAGCTTACCTTCACTTACATGCTACTGCTGGATGAATTAGTGTATAGCTCTCCTACACACACACACACACACACACACTCCAGAGTGGCTTTCACTACTCACAGTTCATATTTCCTAAGATGACCAAAGTTCTTCACAACACATCTTGGAGCCCAAGTGCAAGCTACTACCCTCTGAATGGATCTCTGGATGTGTCCCAGCTGCCAGGTGTTGGTGCATTGGGGCTTCTACTTGCAGTCTCTCTCTTCTCATTCTTTGAAGGCTCGTCTCCTTCAGTGCTGGGTACCAGTGCCACCCCGACCTTCCATTATCCTTTCATCAATCCTTTATATGTTGTATATACTGTCCCTATCTATAGGTGAGTATTATATTCAGTATGGAAGAGGATCCCTCAACTTTTTTTCAAAACTTTTTTTTAACTCTTTGCAGACAGGCAGTTATGTCACAATGTAAGTTTGGTATATTTCTTCAACCGCTTAAAGAAAAGCACGATAGTAACATATAATACTTTCTGTCTGAAGTACAAAATACTTTAGTCTATGAGATTGTTAGAAGCTCTGAGGAATAGATAAATATATACAGTAGAACCTCCATAAATTGACCACTCAAGGGACTTTAACAAACTGGTTATCTAACAAACAAATATATCCTGTGGTCACCATTAGGAGCTAGCCCTATTGTATTGACACAAACATGTGGTGCATGTGTGGTCTACGAGAATTAGGTAAACTTGAGGTTGATCTAATGTAGGGAGGTCATCAGCTATGGAGAAGTCTACTTTAGTTTGTCTTTTTAGCCGTGTAGAAACTGCAGCATGCTGAGTGTCCACAGTGCAAAGGATGGTCTTCTCTTAGTTGCTTCAATGAAGCAAACCTGCTTCATGGCTTTATGTGTGCTGTTTCCCCTGTCTAACACACTGTCCCCTTGAACCTATCTTCCCATGGCTACTGCCTCTCCTTATTTTGGTGGCATCTGAAACATCATCTTAGATAAGGCAACCCCTTTACTTTCCAGTTTAAGGAATGTTCCCCTGCACTCAACCTGATTACTCTGCTGTGCTTTCTCAAGGTTCTATTGAGTGTCTCCATGGAATTTCATATTGATCTGTGTATTCCACTGAAACCTTGGGTACCTTTTTGTGTCATTCACCACAGTCTTCAGCTCCCTTCAGAGCTGTTCCCAGAGCAGAACAGGTATATCATCAGTATGGTTCAGTGAATTTTGAGTGTATAAATTGAGAACATTTCACTTAGATTTGGTATTTTAACTTTTTTTGCTTTGAGACAGAGTCTCACTTTATTGCCCTGGTAAAATGCCATGGCATTATACCTCACAGCAACCTCAAATTCTGAGGCTTAAGAAATTCTCTTGCCTCAGCCTCCTGAGTACCTGGGACTACAGGTGCCAGCCATATTGCCCAGCTATTTTTAGAGATGGGGATCTCTTGCTCAGGCTGGTCTTGAACCTGTGAGTTCAGGCAATCCACCTGCCTTGGCCTCCCAAAGTGCTAGGATTACAAATGTTGTTGTTTAATATTAACAACATAAAAATATTGTTCAATTTCTTTTCTTGGCAGTTATCTGTGTCTAGCAGTAGCCGCATTGTGACACATGACATCCCCATAAAAGTTATTCCTAGAAAATTGTGGAAAGACTTACAAGAACCTGTGGTCCCACACCCTGATGTAAGTGATACCTATGATCCTTGTTCATAGCACTACTTTGGAAGTTGTGATTTGAATTCTCTAGTTGTAGTTGTAGACTTACCGTGTATTTGATTTGAAAGTTGTACAGTGCCTGAGAAGAAAGTGATACTCATTTTTAAAGGATACTCAAGGAAAAAGTTGAAATTTTTGCCTTTTGTTATTTAGGTAAAACATCTTAAAATATGTTGTACATGATTAAAAATACTATACATGTAGGAAAATGTCATGCTCAATAATGTCACTTAAAACTGAAGTAATACTTTGGAGGACAATTAGTATTTATTAGTGTTATTGATGTTAGGTACCAACTTGGGTTTCATAGGACTTGATTCTTTTTTTGGCCTGTCAGGCATGCCGTTCTATGTGTGTAAGAGCCAAGAAGAGAGGAGCCTCATGACCTAGAGCTTGGTTCCTGATACTCTGCCCGATACTCATAGGAACCCTACAGTCACTGAAAATAAAAGTGATGCCAGAGGACCCTTTGCCTCCTGCTCACAATTTATTTAAGAAGAAATTACAAAAATATACTCATAAAATATTTATTTGAATTTTACCAGAAGATAGCTACACTGGGAAACATCCAGCGTTTTACACACACTGTGAGTAACAGAGTCTCAGGTGCGATGCAGTGGCTGTAAGCTGTATTTTGCACAGAGCCCTGCGTGTAAACAACCCTTAGAGGAAGGTGTCCTCTGAGTGCCTGGGTTTTATTCCCTGTGCACTCGCGTAGGGGCATCTCAGCCGAAGTGCTGTCATCCATCTTGAACCAGAAGAATGCCCCAGGGATGTGGTCGCTGAGGCAACCAGAGGCAAGCATTCCATTCTTTAATTTGCTTGAACACCCATGAGTTAATGAAATTATAAAATTGGTGTTCTTTTTACATTTTTAAAAAATGTTATTCAGAAAATTAAAAAATGGGATTTCAGGATTTTTGAGCATGCATGCATTCCAAAACCAGTTACCAAACACCTATCATTACTTGAGTGTATTATTATTTTTAATACTTGTGATTTTTCTCATTGCTTTTACAGGTTAGTATTTATTTACCAGTTTTGAAGACTATGAAGAGTGTTGTGGAAAAAATGAAAAACATCAGCAATCACCTTGTAAGTGAGAACATTTTTTAGAAAAGAACGCTGAAGTACCCTGTGTGAACTGCTTGGCTGAGAGGCAGCTTCACTGGGGCCAAGGTGTGGGTGCTGTCATGCTCCCCGGGGCACCCCAGGCAGGCAGGCACCTCCTCACTCAGTCCCCACTCATGAGGACCTGGCTGGGTGTTTAGAACCTGCACATTGAATGTTGTGCCTTTAGAAACATAGTGCTTTCCAGCTCTCATTCACTGAGGAAATCTTTTATATTTGTCCCCAATGCCTTGTGTTTATATTTAGAATTCATTCTAAATATATTCTATTCTATGTATAGAACTCAGTCAGCAATCCAGTCTTTTTTCTCTTACATTTTGGATGGAATGTTGGACATCTGTTTCTCACAAATGTGTAAATAATGAATCACTGATATGTGAGTTTGGAGTGTTCTATCTGCTTGCCAAGTAACTTTGAGTGAGCCAAGGACAGATACCTGCCACACTATAGCTGCCTTAGTCCAAGCAGCTATACACCAAGCTGAGGGCCCGTTTTATATTTTTATTTTCTGTTTATTTTGTGAACAACTACGGTCACTTGTCACCAAATGCTGCAGCATATGACCATAATGGGGAATTGTGTGGACTATCCTTGTTCACACCTAGAGTTTTCCTGAATTCTTCCTTCACTCACCCCCACAAAAATACAATTTGATTGTGTCACTGAATCTTTTAAAAACTAGCACCCATTTGATGGAGCATAACCTCTTACTCTTCCCAGTCTGCTAGGCCAGGTCTGCAGCCCAGTGTCTGCTCACTGCACGCCCTCCCTGTGCAGCCAGGCAGGGCTCTGCCCTCCCACAGTGCTGCTGCTTCTCCCATTCCGTCTGGCATGTGGTTTCTTCTTTCCATCTCCCCACAAAGCATCTCGTCTTGCTCAGGGTTCACTGCAGACCTTTCCCTTCTACCTTGGCTAGAAGCCCCTGTTCTGAGTTTCTCGGTCCACTGCACGTGTAAATCACCACTAGTGTTTCTGAATGCCTCCTCAACTGCCAGCTTCTTGAAAAGAGAAACCTTGTCTTAATCATTATCTTTGCATCCCAGCTGCCCACCATTGTCTTGTCACTTACTATGCAATGATAAGTGTTGTATGGATCTGGAATGAAGTTTCTCTCCAAGGAATCTTGGAAATTACAAACTTTTTTTAATCCTAGGAAGTGTTCACTTAAGAGCAGTACTGTCATAGGGCCTGCCTGCCTAAAGCTTTTCCTTCCTAACTTAATCTTTGTAGAGCTCTTTTTAATTTAAAATTTCCTTTCCATGAAACAGTGTCTCTGTGCTGACATTGGTGTCACCTGTGATACTGTGCTGTTGATCCAGTTGTCAAGCTGGCTTCCTCTAGGGATACCTTAGGGACTTCCAGGGAGATTCAGAGAGCCCCAGGGAGAAAAGACAGGGCAATTAATTGAAGGAAACATTTGTTTGTTCTTTCTGGTCAATGGAAATGAGTCAGCAAAGTAGAGGGGTGGGAGGGTAGTTTAGATAAAATCATCAGAGGTATTTTGTCTTGCCTGGAATGTTTAAGAAACAGAAGTTTTGTGGAGTGGCTACTGCAATCCGAAATTACTGAATGGAGAGTTAGAAAGTTAGAGTGGCCACGTGCATAGTGAAATCTACTTGGGTAACTAGACCTTTGTGTTTTACTATTACAGGCAATAGAATAAAGGAAAATGGGCGGGATTCCACATACTAAAAATGTCCACCTTACCATCTGAGATGCTCATCTCCTGCCTCTCTTCATTTAATGATGATGGGGTGTGTTGTCTGTGTGACTGGAGAGGAGAAAAGGGAGGAAGGACTACCGGGAATCTATACCTTGTTCTAAGACATTGCTTCTGAGCTCTTCCCTGCCTGTAAATCCCCTGGGGTCTCATGGGAGAGGTCTGGGCTGGGGCCCAGGGCTCTGTGTGACCACTTCCCAGGAGGGACCAGTGCTGTGCCCTTTGGACCACGTGGATAGCAGTGCTCTGTGTACTCCGCTGTGCTTGAAGTGTTATCTGAGTAACGGAGCTTTGCAGGATTGGCCTTAATGATTAAAAGGAGAAGAGAAGTCCCAAGGCAGGGAGAACAGGAGTAGAAGACAGGAGCTGGGTGGAAAACAAGTGAGAAATGAGAGAGGCAGAGGCCTGGTAGCCAGGCGTGGGAAGTAGGATGTTGTGATGTAAAGGGGGAATTCGTGGTCGCTACACACCTGGGTGCAGCTCCCAGCCACACCACTTGGTGTGCACTCTAGTGCTGGGCATGACCCCAGCTGGGGATAATAGTGAGGTTTTCACAGGATGATTGCCACTTTTCGTAAAAGTTTTTTGGGTTTTGTTATTTATTGTTTTTGTTTTTGAGACAGGGTCTCACTCTGTTGTCCGTGTCAGATGCAGTGGCATCATCATTGTTCACTGCAACCTCAAACTTCCTGGGCTCAAGAGATCCTTCTTCCTCAGTCTCCTGTAGCCTTGACTATTGGCACACACCACCTGGCTAATTTCTTTTTCTTTTTCTTTTTTTGAAATAGGGTCTTGCTATGTTGCTCAGGCTAGTCTTGAACTCCTGGCCTCAAGCAATTCTCCATTAGCTCCCAAAGTGCTGGGATCACTGTGTGCGGCACTGTAGCCAGTCTATGTATAATTTATGGTAGGTGCCCATTGTAATTATTCAGCATTCAGCAAACCATAGGTGTAACCATTACTAAGGAAATTGTTGAAAGAAATGTGATCTTACCTCGATTCTTAAAAAATCAACTATATTTATGTGCATAATATTTTGGATAACTGACTCATAAACACAAGTGATTAATGTTCATAGAACTGGTTGCTTGTTAATTCTTTCAATTTGTGTTGACAATACAGTGCCATGTGCCAGACACTGTATGGTCAGGAGAGAGTTGGAATCAAATGTTCCATTACACAGATTTTACAAATTTGGGGAATGCCTGGGAGAGCATTTAAGCCTGAAGTGAATCTAAAACCATTGCAAGTTGCTTTCTTGAATAAGCATTTATTTATTTGTGTCTAAAACCACTGCTTTTTGAAAACAGTGGGAATTTACACATCTTAGGTGTGTGGTTGTTTGAACCAAATGGGTGCATACCATGTGTTAGCTTTGCAGAGCCCCAGTAAGCAGTGCAGGATACTCAGAAGGATTGTTTTATACATTTTATTTTAGTCAAGTATTTTTCCAGATTATAAGAGAATGGGTTTAGAAATACTACAGTATATTTTGGGGTTAACAAAAGAAAAGGCAAGTTTACTAGATTATGCAACAATAAGTTTGGGGGCTTTTTTTGTTTATCAAAAACTCAAAAATAAGAGCTCACTCAAGTTAAAAAACACATTTTCATTTTGTTTATGAAGTGAGAAATATTCAGACTTCACCAATTTTAAGGGATGCTAAGTAGTGTTCGCTAAACATGGGCAGTGAAGCAGAGCTGTGCAGACTGGGCACCCTTTCTCTTTCTCTCCTACAGCACTTTGAGGACGGCCTCCACAAAATAAGATAGTGCTTACCTGCCCAGTCGCCAGGTGTATTATTTTTGTATTGCTGGTTGGGCAGAATGCCTGCCTAGCAAACCTTCTTGGGCTTTCCTGAGACCTCCCAGGCTTTAACAGTTGGCAGGTACCAACATCAGGAGAGGTGCCGTGTCCTTGGACAGGTTATTAGAATCTCAAACCCCTGTGGCATACGTTTCACTTGTAGTTCTGTCCAGTTAAAATAACTGATTGATTGTTGATGGGGGAGGGAGGAGCTTGAAAGGAAAGACAGACAGACAGACACACACACACACATGCCCATGCTCCCGGGGCTGGGAGAGCAGGAGTAGAAGAGACGAGGGAACAGGAGGTGAGGCAGAGGTCTGGTAGCCCAGTTGCATGGAGTGGTGCGCAGCCAGCCTCAGGCCTGGTAACCTGCAGCAGCCCCAGACCTTTCTGAATTTGGAAATCTCACTTTCTAACATTTGAGTTTATTTTTTAAATAAATGTTATATTTTCATGAAATGCTAAAGGCTTTATGGTCATATTAAATGTGCAGTTGCGACAGTTGATTTGGTCCATTTATATATACAAGGTGCTAATTTCCACATTTTCTTTCCATTCTTCCCCCTCTTGTTTTATAATAGTTTTATTATGTCTCCATTGTCAGATAGGAAGTTATTACACATTATTCTCTTCCCTTAACGCCCACTGTTTAGTTTTGATTCTGTGGGTAAAAATAATGCTCACATATTTTGTTCCGTAAGTTCTCCAGTTGTTTATTTATTTATTTTATTTTATTTTATTTTTGAGATAGTCACTTTGTTGCCCCCAGGAGAGTGCCTACCATTGTGTCCTAGCTCACAGCACCCTTAAAGTCTTAGGCTTACGTGTGTGAGGCTCCTGCCTCAGTCTCTCAAGTAGCTGGGTCTACAGGCGCCTGCCACAATGCCCGGCTGTTAATCTCTTGTTATGTGAAGCTCGTCTCTACCATGTCATTCACAGGAAGGACTGACGGGAACAGGGTTTTATTAGTTTTCATGTCTTTATAATGTCAGTTTGACTCACTGTACTGGGATATAATGTTACTGTCAGAAAGACTGATTTCACTCTAATTTTGTTTCACAGCCTGGATTTATTACTTTTAGGAGGAGACTGCGTACCCAGGGATGTTTCCATTTTCTTTGACTCCAGCGGTCCTCACCATCCCAGCCTGTTTCCCAGTGTGGTGTCTGTTCCCGTGTGGGCCCCAATCCTGCCTCAGTTCGGGACGGTTTGGGTCCATAGTTGTTGGCAGTTCTGACTTCCCAGCACTTTAGTTTTCTTCTTCTGGGACTTGTGTTAAAGTTAGATCTTCTTCACCACCTTCTCTATTATTTTCTTTCAGATCCTTTTTATCTCTTTGTTTCTACTTGATAATTTTTATTTTTCACCTTTCTGTCTCAGTTTCTTTGAACTATGCTCTCCATAGTACCTATTTGCTCTTCTTCTTTGTACTTTAGATCCCATTTTTGAAATTTTTCCTTACATTTATAATTATTTCCTGAGCCTTGTCATCTCTGCTTCTATGTGAGCATGTCTGGTTTCAGCTCTGAGCTCCCCTAATTCTGATTTATGCGTTATTTAATGACTTCTATTATTGTTAGTTTCTTTTAGTTCATCTTGAAATAACAGGTTACCCTCAGCATCTGCTTTGGGAAATGCTTTTAGGTTTCTAAGTATGCCGTAGGGCATTATTATTCATTTCTTTTTTCAGAATATCTTTGTGTGGATTTCAGCTACAGTCCTTTTGTTGTTGTTACAGATGGTTTTTCTGGAGGATGTCTCATGGTTTAGTATGGGAGTGGCCAGGATAGTTTTCTGACTTTATCATTCTAGGGTTCTCTATTCTTTATAACCACAAAATATGAAAACATACAGCTTGCCCTGCAGCTACCTTCCAGGACTTTCTATCTGCCCCTCTTTCTCCTCTTTCATTTAAACCTTCAATTCTGGGTCTGTCCTATCCCGTTGGGCTTCTTACTTTCCATGGTTCCCCCCTCAAGGCTGGGCTCTCTACTGTTGTAAGGGAGCTCCTCGGCTCTGCCCAGGCCTCCCGGGAACCCCACCCCCGTGCCACAGTGTCCTCCCAGTGCATTGTCTTCACTTATCCATACAGAGTTCCAAACTCTGGGGTGGGGGACCTCTCCTTTGGAGGCTTGGGGGTTTCTGAATTCTTGGCTGTCAGGCCCTGTTGTGGCTCTTTGTGTCTGTGCCATGTGAGCCTTGATGCCCTCTGAGGTGTTCTGAGGATTTGTGGGGTGCCTTGTCACCTGGTTTTGTGGAAGTCAGTACCCATGGGTTTCCCCCCCTTTGCTTCCTTTTCTAAGACTACATAAAATAATCAATTTGCAGGTTATTGAAGCAAACCTAAATGGAGAATTGAACTTGAAAATAGAAACTGAATTAGTGTGTGTTACAACTCATTTTAAAGATCTTGGAAATCCTCCATTAGGTAAGTTTTGTAGTAGGTTATATTTTGCTTTTGATAAATTAATTGTTTGATTTAGTATACCTATTGAGGTCTCCTAATGTATAAAGGTTGAAATTTGGTTGGCTATGTTTCACACTTGGGGAGAGAACAAAGAAGGTGACTTACCTGTCCCCACAGCTTAGGGGACACGTAGCCAGGGGAGTGAGGGGCTGTGTCACCAAGTGGCTGAGCAATCCGCTCTGTACAGTTCAGGTCACGTTGAATAGCCTCCAAGATCCCTTCCAGCTCTTCAATTCCCATTCTCCTCCTAAAGGCTCCATTTTCTCACCTGGAATGGAGTCAGAAAGGTAGATATATTTTTTCTTATTTTCTCCCCCTTTAGTCACTTCAATGCTTAGACAAAAATCTGTTCTGACTTGATCACATTTTTCGTATCATACGGGGTAATAAGGGGGCACGATGGAGTTGGTTGAGGAAGCAGTGGGGGGAGGTAATGAGTAGACAGCTGGCTGAGTCTCCCTTGGAGGGAGTTAGAACTATGGCCCTGGAGCTCGCAGTGGGGGGCACTGCAGTCATAGAGGGGCTGCCTGAGCCCGGAAGCAGGCAGAGGGCCAGGTAAAAAATACCCACTGATGATGTGAACATCATTTTACATTACATGTGTTCCAAAACAGACAAAATAGGGCCTCCTTCACTCTTAGAATTAAGATTTATTGCTATGAGCTTGCTTGAAAATCAATACATTTTAGCACAGTGCTCCAAAGCCTTCTCACTTTCTGGTGAAGGGCATGCTATTCCAGCAGAGCTAAATGCACGTGCTTAACGCTGGACAACATTTTGTGAAATGACTCATTTTTGTGTCACTCTTTTTGTTTCCACCCACAAGGTAAGACTTAACTTTAGTACTTTCTTAGAAGTTAAAGAGATATTTTTTCCATTCCACTTTAGAATAATAAACCTTGTATTAGTTAAAAACACACTTCAGCTCTTAAATACACAGTGAGTACCAATAAATACAATTTTCTTTGACCTAAAGAAAAAGATTGGGTGGCGCCTGTGACTAAAGGAGTAGGGCACCAGCCCCATATACCAGAGGTGGCATGTTCAAACCTGGCCTGGGCCAAATTACAACAACTAAAAAAAGAAAAAAAAAATTCTCCACCTTACAAATTGTATATAAAGTTAGTACATCGTACCCCATAAATGCATTAATGTACACAGTTATGATTTAATAAAAAGACTTTAAAAAAAAAAAAAAAGAGATTGAGTCATTTTTCAATCCCTATAAGTGATCCCTGGAAAATATTATAGTCGTTTAAACAATTAGGACCTAATAAATGCATTTGCATGTTGTAATTTTTTCCAGGATTCTAAAGTTAGTGGTAAGGTGAATCACTTATTTAAGTACAATGCATTGCACATTTCTGGGTTTCCTGTTACTGGAATTTCTTTCTTTAGTAGGCCATTGGTCACAGGGATTCAAAGAATGAACTGATGGACCACGGATCAGCGATAAGATAGGATTTATTGGACAGAAAGGAATATAGAAGGAGTAAAAAGCATCAGAGCTTCTGGCAGAAGGAAAGACCCAAGTGGGAAGTCTCCACGTGGTTCCCTTTTCTAGGGCTATAAGGTCTTGAGAATTATTATTACGTTTGGCCAGGACTTAATAGATGGAAACACTTTTTCAGTGTTAATGAGTATTATTGATATATAATGAATGCAGTCCCTTCAGTTTAAGGAAAAAGGTCAGGGTGTTTCCTTCATGAAATTGCCCAGGCCTAGGAAAACTGGGGTCCCTGTCCAGCCTTGAATGGGGGAACCCTGTATCACTTTTACATCCCAAGATGTATTTAAGAACATTCATGTCATTTCAGCCTCTGAAAATGCCTCACAAGACAGAAACCCAGAACAAATGGCTGAAGTACATTTAGATATTAAGAAGCTCCTACAATTTCTTGTTGGACAGCAAGTAAACCCAACGAAGGCTTTATGCAGTAAGTTTGCGTCTCTATTTTTTCTTATTTTAGATATGTTAGTCAACTCTAACAGATTGCATGCAGTCTCATAAATGCAAAAAAAAAAAAAATCAGTTAAGTGGATTCTAGCTTTCTAGGAGAGTCAAGTTTTCTGAATTTTCTCAGACTCAGAAGTACCTAGACGTGGCAACAGTGAAACAACCCCTGGGCACTGTATTTGCTCCAGACAACCTGCAGCCACGCTGGGTTGGCAGGTGCCTGCAGGGGTGATGTCAGGAGAATGGGCATGGATCACCTCTCGCTCCCCAGGTCCTTCTCACCTTATGTAGTCGGGTCCCAGACACTGTTTTGCTTAGATTTGAGTTTGGCTCTTGATGTCTTGCTTCCTTTTGTGTCTACGCTGACCTGTGCTCACTGCCCCGGCTCTGTCTCTGGGCTGCTGACGATGAACAGTTGTCTCCTCTCGGTCCTGACGTGGCCCTGTCTTCTGAGGCTATACTCGTGCTCTGGTCCTCTTCCATCAACTGACTATGCATGAGAAAAGTTACTGCCAAGAGCTTTTCAAGGCTTTTTTTTCCCTCCTTGCTACTAAAATCACAGCAACCTAAAAGAAACTGTGGCTTGGGTTTAAAGTTCCATCTTTTGTGGAATAGCCCCAGGCTGAACTCTCAGCTCCAGGACATCAGAGTAGAGAAGGAGGACGGCCTAGGACTGTATACCTCTTGACTTTCAGATCTTCAGCATCCTGTAAAGAAGGAACAGAAAATTTTAGGCAGCTGTGTCTAGGACCAACCCTTTTGGGTGAGGGACACAAAGAGAAAGGAGAGGAGAGACCATAGCAGGGGTGTTGGACGTCAGGAAATCAGAGAAGGCAGCAGATGGAGTAAGGGACACAGAAGAAGAGTTAGCTAGGGCGCAGCGGCTATGGGCAGAGAAGAAGCAGCTGGAAGAGTGTGGGTCTTGGGAGAATCCTGGGGTGAGTGAGGTCGCCGTGTCCTTCAGTGCTGCATGTTGAAAAAACTTCGCTGTGGACATGGTCATGTTTTTAGGGCTGAGTGAGGTGGGAGCTACACTGAAGTGCAGGGTCTCTAAGAGTGGAAGATGGTACTTCTCAAAACCTTGTTGTGTGTGGACATCACCTGGGGTTTTGTGAAGGACACTACTCGTTCATAGCTCCGGACCAGGCCTTGTGGCTGCTTTTCTGACAAGGTCCTGGATGATGCCCGGGCTCTTGGTCCTGACAAGCACAGCCTGAGTAGTGAGAGTGTGTAATAACCTCCCTCTCTGCAGAGTGTGGAAACTCAGGGTCTGGGGGCCCCTGAGTTGCCCTGCATCAGCCCTTGAACTTGACATTTTTGAGGCTTCTAAATAAATAATCACCCAGTGCTGATGAAGAACACGGAAGAGTTCTCAGCCATAGAGTGGCAGACTGGGCCATGAGTGCTCTCTGAAAGTTTACTTCACCATACTTGAAGGTAACAAAGAAATGTGGACCAACAAGTTGTAATGTAGCAAAGCTAAAAAGAAAAAAAAAAAAATCACATCTTTATCTTTTCTGAACATCCTTTTCTGTCTTCGTCAGCCTCCGTCAGCTGTCCCTCCTCTAGGGTAGGTCTCTCCCCCCTCATTTCCACTGCTGCTCCCCGTGCCTTTGCTCCACCTCTCCTAAAGAGCAGGTGCTTTCCTGCTTATCCTTCACGGTCCTTTCCCAGCCTCTGTTCTCCTGGGGCTGGTCTCTATCTGAGCCTGCTGGTCCATGCGTTCTCATCACATTTCCTGTAGAACTGTGCTCCTCAGGTGCTAGGCTGTCACATTTCCTGTAGAGCCATCCTCAGCTGCTGGGTCTGGCAGCTCTGGCTGCTTTCTGTGCTCCCAGTCCTTGTCACACCACATCTTTGCTTCTCTGCTTGGTCTTGTGCCCAAAGCCTTGGATTTTACCTATTACCCAGCGAAGTGCCTGGTTGTGGCCTTCATAGCGTTTGCAGAGCTGTTGAAACACAGGTATACCCTTCCTGCACTCGAGAGTGTCACGCAGGCTGTCCTAGGTGTTGGGGGCTACTGGGGCTTGGCTCTTCTCAGCACAATTCCACCACTTAACTGGTGAGAAACTGCTTTTCTCTAAAGCAGTGGTTCTCAACCTTCCTAATGCCACGGCCTTTAATACAGTTCCTGCAGGTCATGACCCACAGGTTGAGAACCGCTGCTCTAAAGGACATTGGTATGGCTAAATGGGGTTGCCAGGAAGCCAGCCTGCTAAATAAGTGTTTCACCAAGGGCCTGGGCGGCTTTACCCTTCCTCTGTCATTGGCACTGGGGGAGCTACCTGGGCTAGAGCAGTGATTTGGCCTCAGCTGTCACAGTGAGAGCGAGAGGCTGCGGCCTCTGCTGCTGCCTCAGAGAACAGACACCTACAATGGGAAGCATGGGTGGGAAGGCTGTCCTGAAGGGGGGGGATGAAAATGTGTATGCTGCACTGGGTCTTTAAAATAATGGGTTTTTCTTTCCCCAGATATTGTGAGGAACAAGATGGTGCATTTTGATCTGCTTCATGAAGACGTCTCTCTTCAGTATTTCATCCCAGCACTGTCCTAGCACCCCCTTGGCAGATTGGGGCGCATAGAGATCATCCGGATGGGGAGAGATCATGGGTCATATGTTCTGCATCATTGGTCTGTGTCCTCCCAGTGCCACAAAGCCAAACACTGTGCTTATTTCTTCCTCTGCGATATTTTAAGTAAAAATTGAATTAATGAAGAACTATTAGATAGACATAACATTTTATAGTACTCATATATGTTTTGTTTTTAAGACATCGCAAAGAAAAGCTAGAATGTATTTATTCAGACTTTTAATAACGTCTCATAATGTTTCTTATTGACGTTGTGAAACATGCTCATATATTTAACAGTGGTGCAGCAGCCAAGTTTGCAGGTGTTTGCAGAGCTTGGTACTTTCCCAAGGCACAGTCTGCGTCTCCGCACTGTGTGTAGTACGCAGCTGATGGCTCTCACATCTCAGCATCCTCGACTCTCCTTGCTCCCATCCCTCGGATGGCCCCACTGTCATCTCACCGTCACCTTGGTTACTCAGAGCATTGTGGGATGTCACAGCTATAGCATTTAGAGCCTCTTGCTGACTCGGTGAAGAATCAAGTTCTTCTGGATGCTGGGATGCCAGCCAGCCAATGCAGCCCTTGTCTGGGAGTCTTCCTGCTGCTCCTGCCAGGTGCTCCCAGGGCCACTTTGGATCTTTAATTATAATTCTTCGGATTTCTTCTGTAGTGCACTGGCTCTGTCATTCTGGAGAGAATACCTTTCTGTTTAGAGTAGAAATAAACAACATTTCTAAGCATCTGTGCTAAAGGATGAGACCATATTTCTGTTTATATGTCAAAGCTGATTCTGTACTGATGGATGTGCTTAGTCATTGTCCATGGATCATATTTCCAATTATAATTCAGTTTCCCTTGCCCTGTGGAGGTAGACATCATAAACATTATCTAGCACTGCATTACAAAATCAAGAACTCAGTTGTTTAGGATAAGATGAAGAAATGGAAAACCAGAACAAATGAAAATTTGTTTTTTGGCTTTTTCATACTATTTGGTAAAACTAATGCATTTGAATGGCTCTTTTTATGTTTAATAATGTTTAAATAAGAATATTTTATAAATATTTTAATTTAGAATATTTTACTAAACTAGTACTTTAAACATAGAACATATTTTAATTTTTAAAGCCTCTGTACCCTCTTTGGCTTACAACAAAATTAATTCTAGCTACAGTAGTAAAACTTAAAAATCAAGATGCAAAATGCAACATACTTGAAAATAGTTTTTTGTTGTTGTTTGTTTGTTTTTTTTTGCAGTTTTTGGCTGGGGCTGGGTTTGAACCTGCCACCTCCGGCATATGGGGCCAGCGCCCTACTCCTTTGAGCCATAAGTGCCGCCCCCTTTGAAAATAGTTTTATAGAACTTACATTTCCATTAAAGAAAATATGTTTAGCGATGTAACTGTTCACTTTTTTGTTGTCAAATGTGTAGTATACGTGATTTCGATGATCTTTTCCGAGGCCCAGGATTTTCTGTATATAGAATGTGGCTAGAGACACCCTGGTTGAGACCCAGGAAGCCAGGGTCTGTTCCGTTCTTGTCTCGGCTGCTGCTTGTCTACCAACCCGTGCACCTCTGCAGTTGACAGCTGTTAAGCAGTGAGGAGGGAGCCGCTAGAAAACCACAAACTCATGGGAATGTGTGGCACTGTTTGACTTGATTCTGCCAACGTAAAATTTTTAGGTCAAGAAATAGCAATATATTAAAAGGAATGAATATAATTTGAAAAATTAACACACTTCAAGACTAATATCTCAAAATGTTCAGACTTCTTTTTATTAATAAATAGCTTTCTGGATTTTAGAGAAACTTACTGGCTGTGATAGTGTTAGGTATTTGTGGTTTATGGAATACCGTCTTAAATGTCAGGGCAAATAAGGAGTTCCACTCCCTGCCTGCCTTAGGCTCAGGGCTCCCCCTCCTTTTGGTAGGCACATCTTGAGCTGAGTTTTGAAGCCATCCTGTGCCCATCAGGGGACAGATAAGAATTCCTAATTCAGCCATTTGTGACTAACATCCCAATGACCCTGCATTCCTTCTCCATCCCTTCCTTGATCCAGCAGGAAACTGCTTACGCATCACGTCACCAGGCTGAGTTTGTAGTATGGTGCCATGCCTGGTGCAAATAGTCCTGGGGCTGGAATTCTGGTTCTGCTACCAGGCAAAGAAGGTGTTCCATGACATTCATCTTGGTATGTGTTGCCAAATTGGCCAAGCCTCCATCATTTTGAAATGCATTTGTATACTTTTTTTAAAGCTTTATTGAGATATAATTCATATACCACACAACTTAATCATTTATTTATTTATTATTTAGACAGAGTCTTACTACGTCACCCTGAGCAGATGCTGTGGTGTCACAACTCACAGCAACCTAAAACTTTTGGGCTTAAGTGATTCTCTTGCCTCAGTCTCCCACGTAGCTAGGATTACAGGCACCCGTCACAATGTCCAGCTAGTTTTTTGTTGCAGTTGTCATTGTCATTTTAGCTGGCCCAGGCCAGGTTCGAACCTGCCAGACTCAGTGTTTGTGGCCAGTGCCCTACCCACTGAGCTACGGGTGCCGCCCCACTTATTTAAATTGTACAGCCCAATGGTTTTTAGTATAATAATAGTTGTGCAGCCATCACCGCAGTCAATTTTAGAAATGTCAGCCTTTCTATCCTCTCTTCTTCCTTCCTCTTTTGCTCTCCTTCACCACCTTCTGGCCCCAGACAATTACTTGTCTAAAATCTATCCAGTACAATATTTGCCTATTTTAGTTTTTTTTTTTTGTAGAGACAAAGAGTCTCACTTTCTTGCCCTCGGCAGAGTGCCTTGGTGTCACACAGCTCACAGCAACCTCCAACTCCTGGGCTTAGGTGATTCTCTTGCCTCAGCCTCCCGAGTAGCTGGGACTACAGGCGCCCACCACAACGCCCGGCTATTTTTCCGTTTTGCAATTTGGCCGGGGCTGGGTTTGAACCCGCCGCCTTCCATATATGGGGCCGGTGTCCTACTCAGGGAGCCACAAGTGCCACCCCCTATTTTAGTTTTTAATTCCTCTTACCTAACTGTAATTATATATCCTTTGACCAACGTCTCCCACATCCCTTCTTCCCTTAACTACCCAAGTGTCTGGGAGTCACCATTCTGCCGTCTCTTTGGAGCTCTTCTGTTTTAGGTTCCACATGTAGTATTTGTTTATGTCTGGCTCAATTTCACTTAACATAACTTTCTCCAGGTCCATTGACGATATTGCAAATAATAGGATTTTGCTCTTTTTTATAAATGAATAATATTCCAGCATGGATATATACAACATTTTATTCTAACTGGTGTGATGTGATATCTCATTGTGACTTTGGTTTGCATTCCTGGATGATAGCGATGTTGAGCCTTTTTTTATAGACCTGTTACCCGTTTACATATCTTGTTTTGAGAAGTATCTTTTCAGGTCTTTTGCCCATTTTTTAAAATAGGGTTATCTGTTTTCTTACTATTGAGTAGTCTGAGTCCCTTATATATTTTGGATATTAACCCCTTTTCAGATGTCTAATTTGCAAATATTTTCTCCCATTCTGTAGGTTGTCTGTTTATTCTTTTGATTGTTTACTTTGCTGTGGAGAAGGTTTTAAGTTCTATATAGTCTGATTTGCCCATTTTTGCTTTTGTTGCCTATGCTTTTGAGGTCTTATCCATAAAATTCTTGCCCATACCATTGTCATGAAGCATTTGTTTTTTCTACTAGATTCATAGTTTCAGGTTTTATATTTAAGTCCTTAATTCATCTGGAGTTGATTTTTTTAATATGGTGAGAGATAAGGATCTTATTTCTTTTGCCTGTGGATAGTTAGTTTCTTTTCCTTGAAAAGACTGTTCTTTCTCCAGTGTGTGCTTTTGGCACCACTGTTGACATCAGATGGCTGTAAACGTGTGTATTTATTTCTGGGTTCTCTGTTCTGTTCCATTGGTCTATTTGTCTGTTTTTCTACCAGTGCCATGCTGTTTTAATTACTGTAGCTTTATAGTATATTTTGAAATCAAGAAGCAGTTGATCTCTAGCTTTGTTCTTTTTGCTCAAGATTGCTTTGGCTGGTCAGGGTCATTTGTGGTTTCTTACAAATATTAGAATCATTTCTTCTATTTTTGTGAAGTATGCCATTGGTATTTTGATAGGGAATGTATTGAATCTGTAGATGACTTTGGTTCATATGGATGTTTTTAAAATATTCTTTTAATCCATGAACATGGGATATCTTTCCAATTATTCACGTCATCTTTATTTTCTTTCACCAGGAATTTATAGTTTTCATCATAGAAGATCTTTCACCTTCTTCATTAAATGTATTCCTAGATACTTAAAAAAAATTGATATCTGTTGTAAATGTGATTTTTTAAATTTCTTTTTTGAAATTATTAAAGTTTAGAAATGCTGCTGGTTTCTCTGTGTTGTGTATCCTGCAACTGTAATAAATTAGTTTATTCTCACGGTTTTGGGTAGAGTCTTTAGGAATTTTCTATATTTGAGATGATGTTGCCTGTAAGCCAAGATAATTTAACTTCCTCCTTTCCAGTTTATGCCTTTTATTGGTTTCTTTTAACTAGTTTCTCTAGCTAGGACTTCCAGTACTATGTTGAATTTTAAATGGTAAAAGCGGGCACCTTTGTCTTATTCCAGATCTTAAAGGATAAGCTTTCAGCTTTTCCCACTTCAGTTCTTAGCTATAAGTTTCTCAATGGCCTTTATGCTGTTGCGGTACATTTCTTTTCTACCTAATTTGTTGTGAGTTTTTATCATGAAGGAATGTGAATTTTGTCAGATTTTTTTCTGTGTCTTTTAAAATGATCCTCTGTTTGTCCTTGATTCTGTTCATGCAGTATGTCATGATTATTGATTTGCATATGTTGAAACATCCATGCATCCCTGGGATGAATCCCTTGCTTATGGTAAATGATTCGTTCAATGTACTGTTGCTTTGGTTTACTTTGTTGAAGATTTTTGCAGCTGTGGTCATCAGTGATGCTGGCCTATAGTTTTTTTTGTTGTATCCTTATTGACTTTTGTATGAGGATATTGTTGGACTTAAAAAATGAGTTTCCTCCTCCAAATGGGCATGACTATTTAGTTTGGTTAGTTTGTTTCAAGAGATTTTAATAATCTGTTTCTAAGTCTTACAGTGATATGTTCTCTCCTTACAAAAACCTGGCTTTATAGCCTGTTTTCTGGAGTCACAATTGATATTCCTATTCTATAAATGTTCAAGTGAGTTAGAGAATGGTTTGGGGTAATTTAATATTATGCTGATAAACTGTTCTTTCCCTCCTCTGAGAGCAGCTTTTTTTTCGGGTTTAAATTGTGCATGACAATTTCTAGTGGTACTGCTCCACATTTTACAGCTTTATGAAGAAGTGGTTTGCTTTTTTGGAAATTACAGTACACAGTTCAAATTGTGTAAAAGATATATGCCAAAAAAACACATTTCTTGCAATTTGCTGTAGCCATTTAAACATAGTCATGTGGGTCAACTGAATCTTGAATAGCTGTTATTTCAGCAAATCTTACTTGGATTAGAGCAAAACTTTCATCTTGGCCATATTTATCTGGAGGAAGTACTTTATTTCCTTGATAGTAAAGTAATGCCTATCAGTTGATGTAGAGGAGCATCATTTCGGGGACAGTCCTTTCTAGTTCAAACAACAAATTCAATAAGTCCTCAGGTTATGTAGCATCATCATAATTTGTTTAATAGTTCCCAAGTTACTTTTATCAGTGAGTTTTGTACCTTCAAACAGCCATTCTGAATTCTCTGTCTGTCAGGAATCTCATACATCCCTGTCTCTTTAGAGCCAGTGTCTGGCACCTTATTTTGTCCATTTCGTCATGTTTCCCTGATTGTTCTTGATCCTTGCTGTCTTATGTCGATGACCATGCGTTGAACACACAGGCATTTACTCTGGTCTTCCAGTCTGGCCTTACCTGTTATTATCCTTGTGCAGTAGGTCTGTCCAGAAATTCTGAGCAGACTCTTTTGAGCTCTAAGTCCCTGGGCTCTGCGGTTCTCGTAGTGCTAGATGACACCCTCAGCCCAGGTCCACTGCTGCCCACTCAGTGTTCATGCATTCGTTGCTGTGAGCTTGACCCTTTTTAAAAAAATTAAATCATAACTGTACATTTATGGAGTACAATGTGCTGATTTGATACACAGTGTGGAATGCTTATATCATACTGATTAACATAACCATCACTTCTCTTATTTGTGTAGTCATTTATACTCTACTCTTAATAGGTTTGAAATGTACCATTGCATTGTGCTCACCTTGTTTTTTGTTTCTAATTCACCCTGGTGTGCTAATCCTTTAGCATGGCAATGCTTCCAGAGCACACCTCCTTTGAAGAGTCTCAGAATGGTGGGGAAACCGAATGCTCTTCCACTCACTTTTTGTACTGCAGAAACCACGAATCCAGGGAAACTCTCACACGGCACTGTGTGAGTTTGGGGGAATAGCATGGCAATCAAAGAGAGCCACGTTCCCCTTTCCCTCTGATGACGTTTTTTCTGGGCTCTATGGTCCAATGTGGCCCAGCTTCACTCTCAATTTCTGTAATATTCAGGATGGTAATTTTGCCACTGGAGAGTTGATAGTTGAAATTTTGCTGGGTGGAAAGAAGCTGGAGAACTACTCTTAACATTTTGCTCACGTGACTCTCCAATTCTGTACTTCATGTGGATTCAAATAGGGAGAGTCTATTAGAGCTTCTTCTAAGCATAGCTATTGACTTGGGAGATAAAAATCATATGTTATAACTGATAATTTGCGAAATGATCAGGGAAGTAAGTTAGCCCCAGGTATGCACTGTTGGTGGAAGTGTAAATTGACAGCACTTTGCTGGGGTCCAGTTTAACCCATTTTGGTCTTGAATATATATATAGAATATATATTCTATTATATATAGAAAGCCTTCAAAAAATGTGTAGCCTTTTGACTCAATAATTCTACTTATAGGAATTTTTTAAAAGGTTATAATTAAAGATGTTGTAGTATTGTTATATTAAAAAATGTGAACTATCCTCAATATGAAATAATAGGGATTGGTTAAATAAATTATGTTTGATACAATATTTCATACTCTAGAAATAATATTACAGAAAATATTATGTCATGTTTATGACTTGACAGGTTAGACATCGGTATTTACAGTATGATAGAAAAAGATTGGGAAGATACACACTAACACTTAAACCTGCTTATTTCTGGGTGGCTGTTATTTCAGTCTTTGTACATGTATGTATTTTCTCTCTTTTTTTTAATCTCTGGTACTTTCTCTGTAATTATTCTTTTTTTTTTTTTGAGACAGAGTCTCACATATATGTATTTTCTAAAAATTTTACAACCAATTTTGTAAGAACAAAAAAGTATTTTTTAAGGAATTAAATAATGTTTGTTATTTAAGTGTTGTACATCTTTAATTGACAGTCACAATCTCCTGAACATTGGGTTTTTAGCTCTTAATTTTTAAGCACATTGCTATTGTTTTAAGTAGAAAGTTGAACTTTTATTTGTCATGTTGAAATTATACCAGGTTTCATCAATAAGGTGGCACCACCTCGCAGAATAATCTCATCTTAATATGGCCCCGACGTGAGTGAGGCTTAATCACTGTAACAGTCTTTGTAAGGATGACAGAGAGACCAGTTTTTAGGTTCTAGGCTCCAGAATCCTGAGAGAGATCAGCCAAGCCCTGGGACTTTATAGATTATCCGAGGACAAGGAAGATGACCCAAGGGGTAGATGAACCAAGCTGCTTTCCTGGGATCTAGGCCTTCTTTGCTTATAGCTCTTCCCGACTGAGCTAATCAGGTAACATATGGACAGTAGGTAGCTTATAGGACGACAGTGAATCTCAGACCTGGGGGTAGATTCTGGCTCATATTAACACCCTAATCTTGGGCAAGTCCTTTAGCCTCTTAGGAGATTCTTGACACTGACAATGACTAATTGTGCTCACCACCTGTAGGGGTTAAAATTAAAGGAAATACACTACTCATTGGAACGTTTCTAAATTGAGAAGTATAATATAAAATGTAAGCATTTGTAAACTGCCTTAGTATGTTTTGTAGCAACAGCACAATGAGTTGTATAACTGATTACTACAAAGTGGGTCATTTATAAAGAAAAGAGATTTATAGTTCTGGATGCTGGCAGGGCCAGAATTGATGAAGGCCCTCTTGATGTTGTCCCCTGGTGGAAGGGCAGAGGGGCAGAAGGCTGACACTGGTGCATTAGGCACAGAGGAACCAGGAGGAATGGGTGCAATCCTTCTCTAATAACACACACTGACAATGCCCAGTCCACTCCTGGAATAGCGACCTTAACCTATTTGTGCGGGTAGAGCCTTCATGACCACATCAGCTCCCGTGAGACCTTGCCTCCCAACACTGCTGCATTGAGGACCAAGCTTCTGACACGTGAATTTGGAGGATGCATTTGAATCACAGTATGGGCTTTATAAGAAGAAAAAGCCTGAAGAAACTGGCCTTGTTCACTAGGTTCCCAGTGGATCTATTCTGCTAACCAGTGGCCGCCAGGTCACAATAATACACAGCATAAGTTACTGGACAAAGAGAGTCCAGCTGCCTATCACTGTCCAGCCAATTTGGAAAGGTGGGGATTAGCGCCACCAAGCTTTATTATCAGAAGGCCAGAATTCTGGAGGACAGTGAGGGAGCCTCTCCTAAACTGTTTTCCCCTTCCATTTCCAAAACCACAGTTTTATACATAAAAGTTCAAAGCAAAGATCATGATGTTAAACCTTATCTTCAACAACAATAAGCAATAATCAGCATAACCCATGACCTATGGCAACATTTCCAATTCAAAAGCTAATCTAAACCAATCCTCCTAAACTAGTCAACATACACATCTTTGGGGTGGGAGTTAAATTTACAAAAGAACAAGAATGGAAGACCTGAGGTGAAGGTCACGTGGGACTTCCATGGACCAGGCGGCTGTGTCTGGGCCCAGCCTGGCTTCATCTCACTATGCGCACCCCACATGGGCTCGGTAGATTCCACTGCCCTTCTGGAGCTGGCGGAAGTTTGGTCTGCACATCCTAGAACCCTGTCATCATCCACTGACCTTGGGCTGAAAGACAGCCCTGCAGCCCCAACCTAGAGTTACTTAAAAACTTAGGCTCTTAAAAAGCATCTTTGTGTATATACGTGATAACCACTTTTTATTGTACCAATCCCAATTTAATCTGTCTGATAAGCCGTCTTCCTGACAGAAAATCCTAATCCAGTGTTCTGGATGAGAATCCTCCCCTTACAGAAGAAGAAAAGCAGATGGCCAGACTAAGCCTAGGGCTACGACCTCACATTTTCCTTTCTTCTTGTTTTTTTTTTTAAACTTTTCTCTGTTCACTTCTTTCACTGTTTGCAAATAAACCCTGTAGAGGAGGCGGAGAGGGAAATGCAGGAGGGATCCCAGTGCCTGTGCATTAACGCTTCCCCTAGTTTATATACAGGCTCCCCAAAGCAGCCTGTACTCAGAGCTGCACCGGCTCCTGGAGCACCCAGACTTGCCAAATCAACACGGTAATGCCCAGTGCTCTCAAATGTTCTAGAGGCTTGTGTGTCTTGAATGACATAGCTGGACATTTTTAAGCATTGTGCAAGTCTGTAGTAACTGGGAGAAATGTTGGTGGCTCCACCTCATCTTTATTGGGGGTAACTTAAAGGGACCATGTCCAGGGACCATAGAGACTTGTCCCGAGCCTGCCTTTGAACATACATTAATGATCTAGGGCCAGGGGCCGTGGCTCATGCTTGTAATCCCAGCGCCCTGGGAGGCCGAGGTGGGAGGATTGCTTGAGCTCAGGAGTTTCAAGGGCAACCTGAGCAAGTACAACATCTCTAAAAATAGCCAGGTGTTGTTGTGGGCACCTGTAGTCCCAGCTACTTGGGAGGTTGAGGTAAGATATTCACTTGAGCCCAAGAGTTTGAGGTTGCTGTGAGCTGTGACATCAAGGCACTCAACCCCAGGGCAACTAAGTGAGACTCTGTCTCTGAAAAAAAAAATGATCTAGGTTAACATAAGTAGCAAATATTTCTTAAGAGGATTTTATTCATTCTTTATGATATATCAGGTGTCTATATCAAGTAATAACTTCTATTTGCTTCAGATAAAAGGATGAAAGATGAAAGCAAGGCTGGTGAGTAGGGTTGGGGAAGCCGAGATGATGCAGATATACTACTTAAATCTGAAAATGTGTGCTTTAGACTCTAATAAACTCCCCTAGAGAACGTGTGTGTTAAAAAAAAAAAAAAGAATATGTGTGTTGTGTGTAACAAGTGCACTGGAAGAAGATAAATGCGGCACTGGGTATATTAATTCCCTGTTCCTAATGTGTTTTTGAGAAGGAAAAATCCAGTGCTCCCCAAACCTCATAGTGCTGAGAGGATTTTTACTGTGATCATCATATCCATTCAGTGGTTTTGCAGAGAGAGAGAGGAATAGTTAGGGAATGGATATTTTCCCCTACACTCTGAGTGGCCAAAGGGCCAAAGGCATTTGAGATCAACCTATCAAAGTTTTTGAATATCAAGCAATGGATGTTTAATTTTATTTTGAAGCCAATGGAAGATAATAGGAAGAGATAGAAATCATGTATAATTCAACAATTGTTTATGATTTATGTAAGCCCAAGTACTTGCTTTTAGTCTCAGGGGTAGCAAATTTATTTTCTATAACTTGACCATGGCTTTAAGTTATGGAATACAGGGCACCCAGCTATTTTTCACAAGGTCATGACACTTTAATAACTGTGTGTGGAGCTGCTGTTGAGAGGACATAATCATTTCAGAGGAAACAGCCCCAATAGTCTGTTGGGGGGTGGGGATAAACCCTCAGATCTTTGGGGAGGAGGTTGGTTTGTTGGGGACACTGCTGATTGGCCGATTATGTCAGAGGCAAGTGGGGGGCGGGGCAAGGCCAGTCCCTGTCACTTCAGGCCCCATTTGTGGACATTTTGTCACCTGTGCCCATCTGCCAAAGTCATCCCTGACTTGGATTCTGAGCAGGAGGCCCCATGGGCGCAGTGTGCTTGGGACTGGCGTGGAAGGTGCTCCTCGGAGCCTTACCCCTGTTCTGGGTGCAGCTCATTCCAGGGATCAGTTCAAAGGATGGTAAGTTTGAAATTTTGCCAAGATCTTAGCCATTTTCCTTTATTTTTGCTGCAATTAATTACCAGATTTGCCAAGCACTAGGCGTTTGATGTGTGTGTGTGATGTGACCTGGGGTGAGAGCGAGGGGTACCAGTGGGGTGCTATAAAGGCAGACAATGAGTGGACCTGCCCAGGTGGCCTCTAAGAATGGAATGGAAATGAGAGTGGCTGGCAATCGAGCTCTCCTGAGCAGCACGTCAGGTTCCTCCCGGGAGGCTCAGTTTGCAAGTGAAAATCTGAGGCAGGCAGGTGATGAGATGACCCTGGGCTTACGCTGAGGCTGGGCAACACTGGTGATCATGGGGCACACCGCTCAGTTATTTCTCTCTGTCCATTTTATGTATACGCTTGTCTGAGTTGCAAATCCAAACTTAATATCATGAAATGCCTCCATGTGGGCAATATGCGGACCTGCAGGTCTCCCTCCCGGGAAGGGCTCTGTGTTGTTGGAAACAGCAGCTGTCTCTGCATTTCTTCACACTGAATTGCGTAAACAGCTGCGTGTTGTGTAAACAATTGTGTGTGCCTTTTTGCTTTTTTGCTTTGACTGTGGAAACTCTCTAGGAGATGTTACCTACCTTCAGGTATCCTTTTTTTTCTTTTGAACTATACACCGTCAGCACCTTCAATCTCTTGTGCAGTAGATAGGCTTAATGAAGTAACACTTAAGTAATAAACTATTAACTAAAGAGAAGTGTCAAAGACAGTATTAAATCTGAAATACAGAATTTGTGGTTTCAAAAACATTTCTAAGGAGGCGGATTTTGTCTTAAACTTAGCAAGAAGAAGGAAGGTGCCTTCTGGAAGGGTCTCCGAAGGCTTCTGCCAGGTGTGGGAGGGCCAGGTTTGTAGGTTCTGTCCTTCCACATTGATTTCATGCAAAGAAACAATTTATTTCCTTCCTTCCTTCCTTTCTTCCCTTTCTTTCCTTTCTTTCTTTCTTTCTTTCTTTCTTTTTTTTTCAAGGCAGAGTCTCACTAGGTCACCCTCAGTCGAGTGCTTTGGCATCACAGCTCACAGCAACCTCAAACTCTTGGGCTTAAGTGATCCTCTTGCCTCAGCCTCCCAAGTAGCTGGGACTAAGTTGTGGTGCCCACCACAATACCCGGCTATATTTTATTGCAGTTGTCATTATTGTTTAGCTGGCCCGGGCCGGGTTTGAACCTGCCAGCCTCAGTGCATGTGGCCGGTGCCATAACCACTGTGCTAGGGCAGGGAGCCAACAATTTATTTTCTTGTCTCTTTTCCTGCCTTTACGAAGGTCAGGATAGACTAGGATCCTGGCTGAGTCTTTGATGGTTTCTAAATGAAAAGCTTAGGTGGTATTTTTAAAAGGGGTCATTTCTAAAAGACATTTAGCCAGCTTAATTCAGAATATTTTAAAACTCAAGATGACATTTTCCAGTCGGCTTTTCACATCCATTTCTCATGGTAACTAGAACAGGCCTTCATTCTCAGAGAAGTGCTGTGACCTGGGCCCTGTGTGGTGCTCCTGGTCTCAACAGAGAAATGACCGCAGACCAGGTCACGGGGAGCCAGGCTGGGGGTGTGTATGCCATCGCTCTGCTGGTCACAGACATGCTGAGGCCACGATGCTGGCAGCACTGCCTGGAAAGAGAGGCGAGACTTCCCAGTCCAACGCTGGCCACCAGGGCATCCTGCAACAAGGCAAGTGTTCTGCACTTCTGGATCTTGGCTACTGAGCCCTTGAACTGTGGCTAAGGACTGAGAAGCTAATTCCTGATTCGGGCAGTGCAGGCCATTGCTTCCCTCAATTATGTCATTTCCTTTGCTCATCACCCTGGTGTTTTCAGTTAGCACCACTAGCTTCATAAACTTCACAAACTTTCAATTTAGGGTGATAGTCTCGGTGTGTCTGGGACCCACAAGGAAGGAAAAGGTAATGGGGCAGGCCCAGAGCGTCCAGGTGTGGATGTGGGGTGGATGTGAGCCCAGGGGGCTTTGGACCCGAGGCTTTAGATTTGGCAGGAAGGTGTCAGAGCAAACCCCAGGGACTTTAGTGGATTTTCATTACTTACAAACACATCGCAATTTGCAATCCTTTCCCTGGGTACAAAGGCATGTGAAAACACATCACTAATAAAACTGTAAAGTACACATTTACTGCAAATCCCTGAGCTTTGTCTGCAGCACGCAGGGGGGAGCCAGCAGTGCTGACAAGGCCTGTGAGGAGAGCAGAGCAGGCTGTTAAATCCCTTAACACCCACAGGGCTTCCGGTCTGCCCTAGAGGTGCAGCAAAGTTCTAGAAAACACAAGATCTAGACAAATTTGCCCTGGGCCAGACCCCTGAGGCTCTTTCAGCATCCTCCAGAGGGCCTCTCCTGTTCCCATCTGAGAGGGAGAAAGTGCCCCTGAAACTTTTCCCACGCTCTTGTACTGTGAAATACAAATTCATAAGCAACTCTAAAGCACAGAGAAAAATGACCTATTTTCAAAGTGGACACAAAATTAAATTTTGTAAAATCTCTATGAAGGTTAAAGTGTTGATGTAAAGAATTAAAGGAACTAACAAATGCTTTAAAAAGAAAAGAGAAAATATCTCATAATGGGAGGACTCAGTTTCCCAGACTGCTAACAAGGACAGGTGCACAGACCAGCTCACTCTTAGGGGTCCCGGGAGAAGTTAGGCAGGGGCAGAGAGAAGGCAGCGAGCCTAGCGTGCTCCCACGTGGGCATCGTTTTGCGTGCTCTTCCGAAGGGCATCATGGGCAGTCATGGCTTAGTACTACCATAGGCCTCCCAGCTTCCATGAGCAATCTCTCCCTTGAGTAATGACCAATTGAAGGCAGCCACAAAGCTCTCTCCCTAACGCACACTTCAGCATAGAAACTGGTCTGGAGGTGTTACAAAAGCTGGGGGTGGCATGTGTGGGGACGGCAGCACTAAGTTTCTCCCTTCCACTGTGTTCCAGGGAGTGTAGGAGGCGGCCGGGCTGCTGATCGAAGTGGCCATGACCGGCCAGCACAGGGCATGGCCAAGGAGGTGGCCAAAGGCATTCCTGGTGACCAAGAAAGGTGAGTTAGCTCTGTTCTCGGGGGATTTGGCTTGCTAAATTTAAAGTATGCATTCAGAAATTTTTTTATTAGAAAGAAATATTCTACTTTTATTTTGGTGGAGGAAAAAACAGAGATTTTTAAAAAAGAAACTACACGTACACAGAATTAAGTTTTAATTTTTTAACTTTATTTTTATTTATTCTTAATTCCAAAGAATTCAGGGGTATGAGTGTTTTTTGTTATATGGATACATTGTATCATGGTGAAGTCACGGCCTGGTGTGTTTTTGTTACATGGATACACTGTATCATGGTGAAGTCATGGCCTCTGTTTTTTTAACATGGATACACTGTATCATGGTGAAGTCAGGGCCTCTGTTTTTTTACATGGATACATTGTATCATGGTGAAGTCATGGCCTCGTGTGTTTTTTGTTACATGGATACACTGTATCTGGCTGAAGTAACGGCCTCGCGCTCCTCACTGAAAAAATGTGTATTGTGCTGAACACGGTGGACTTCTATTCCTCCCTCCACCCTTCCTGCTTCTCAGCTTCCAGGGTCCCTCACTGCTCTTTATGGCATATGCTATTTACCCTTCATGTCGCTCCCCTTCTGAGTGAGTATGTGAGGTATCTGCTTTTCCATTCCTGAGATGCTTCACTTAGGGTAACAGTCTCTAGTTCCATTCAAGTCGCTGCAAAAGACATCGTTTCCTTCTTTCTGGCTGGGTAGTACTCCATGTGTACACACACAACGCATACCGCATTTTCTTTTTTTAAAATTTCAGATTGATAGGAGGGTACAAATGATGAGGTTACAGGGTTTGCATTTGTTAGGTAAGATCCCCGTACTTGACCCCTCCCCGAGGCAGTGTGCCATCAATCCTTACCTTGTGCCCGTTGGATAAGAGCACACCAGTCCTTCTCCTTCCTCTCCTCTCCCTCCTTCCTTCCTCCTAACATGAATTAAATTGAGTTTTTCTCTTATGTGGGCGTTTATTAGTTCATCTACTGGCTTCATATTAGTATTGAATACGTTGGAGACTTGCTTCTCCATTCTTGTGATACTTTACTAAAGGGACTGTGCTCCAACTCTGTCCAGGTTAAGGAGGAAAGGACTCCGTCTCTTTTACGGCTGACTAGTGTTCCATGGTACACATACACCACGGTTTATTAATCCAGTCCCAGGTTGATGGGCTCTTAGGTTGATTCCACATCTTGGTGATCGCAAATTGAGCTGCAATAAACATTCTTGTACAAGTGTCCTTATGAGAAAATGTTTTTTTTCCTTCCAAGTAGATACCTAGTAATGAGATTGTGAGATCAAATGCAAGGTCTACTTTGAATTCTCATTTTCCTTGTCCATTCATCCTGTGATGGGTACTTAGGATGATCCCACATCTTTGCTATTGTGAATGGTGCTGTGACAAGTATTCCAGTGCAGATGTCTTTTTGTTATAAAATGATTTCTGTTCCTTTGAGTAATATTGCTGGATGTCATGAGAGGTCTGCTTTTAGTTCTTTGAGGAAACTCCTTACTGGTGTCCATAGCAGTTATACAAGCACAGTCTCACCAACAGTGTAGAAGCTTTCCCTCTTCACTGAAACCGCACCAACATCTATTCTTTCTTGCCTTTTATTAATGGCAATTCTGGGCTGGGTGCCTGTGATCATAGCACCTTGGGAGACTAAAAGAGTAGGATTGCTCGAGGCTAGGAGTTTGAGACCAGATGCCTAAGTAAGAGCAAAAGCCTGCTTCTTGGAAGGAAGAAGGAAGGAAGGAAAGGAAGGAAGAAAGAAATGTAAGCTGGGTGTGGTGGGTGGTGGCATGTTCCTGTAGTCCCAGCTCCTCTGAGTCTGGGTATCCCTGGAGCCTGCAGTGAGCTGTGTGACACCCCTGCACTCCATCCGGGTGACACACACACACACAAAAGGCAATTCTAACAGGGGTAAAGAGGTATCTCATTGCAGCCTTAATTTATATTTCCCTAATAAGGTAGTGATGTTGAGCATTTCTTCACATGTTTATGCCGTTTGTCTACCTTCTTTTGAGAAGAATCTGTTCATGCGTTTTGCCCACTTCTTGATGGAGATATTAGCCCTTCGTTGGATGTATAGTTTGTGAATATTTTTTTTCTCCCATTTCGTAGGTTGTCTCTTTACTGTGTTATTACCTTTGCTGTTCAAAAACTTTCTAGTTTAATTAAGTTCTCTTTATTTATTTTTGTTGTTCCTGTATTTGTTTTGGGGGTCTCATTCATAAATTCTTTGCTTAGGCCAAAGTCTAGAGGCCCATCCTTTTTCCCTAGAATCTGTATGATTTGAGATCTTAAGTTGAAATCTTTAATTTACCTTGAGTTAATTTTTGTATATGGTGAGAGATAGAGATCTCATTCCATTCCTCTGCATATGGTTATCCAGTTTTCCTGAACTATTTATTGAACAGAGTGTCCTTTCCCCCGTATATGTTTTTGTCTGCTTTATCAAGAATCAGTTGGCCATACCTCTATATTGTTTTATTTCTGGTCTGTGTGTGTACCTTTATACTAGTACCAGGGTAAGCTAGTTATCATAGCCTTGTAGTATAATTTGAAGTCAGCTAATGTGATACCTCCATATGAACTTTTTTCTTTTGCTTAGAATTGCTTTGGCGCTTTCTGGACTTTTGGATTCTTTATGAAGTTTAGGATGATTTTTTCTAGATCAATGAGAAGTGACATTGGAATTTTGATGGGGATTTCATTGAATCTAGAAATAACTTTGGACAGTATGGACATTTTAACAATGATTGGTTGATTCTTCCAATCAATGAGCATGGGGTATTTTTTCATTTGTTTTTGTTGTCTATGATTTCTTTTATTAGTATTTTGTAATTCTCATAAAGATCTTTCACCTCTTTGGTTAAGTGCATTCCTAGGTATTTTAATTTCAGAGCCCTTGTAAATGGTATTGCGCTCTTGATCCTGAAATTTGGCTGTTATTAATGTAGAGGAATACTACTGATTTGTGTATGTCAATTTTGTAACATGGGATTCTACTAAATTTATCAATTGTAGGAGTCTTTTAGCAGACTCTTTAGGGCTTTCTAGATACATGATCACATATATCTTATACCTAGAAACAGGCAAATGGGATAGTTTGCCGTCCTCTTTCCTGATTTGAATATTCTTTTGTTTCTTTATCTTACCTAGGTGTTCTGGACTTCCAGGACTATATTGAATAGACTGGAAGAGACATGAGTGGGTATCCTCTTCTTATTCTTAGGCAGAATGCTTTTAACTTTTCCCCATTCAGTATGATGTTGGCTATGGAATTGTCATGAGTGGCTTTTATTGTTTTGAGGTTATGCTCACTCTGCACCTAATTTGTTGAGAGTTTTTACCATACGGGTGCTGGATTCTATTGAATACTTTTCTACATCTGTTGAGATGGTTGTTTATTTTAAATTCTACTTATGTGGTGAATCATATTTATTGATTACTTATGTGAAACCGTTCTTCCTTCCCTGAGAAAGATCCCACTTGATCATGATGGATTTTTTTTTTGATGTGCTATTGAATTCAGTTTGCTAGTATTTTGTTGAGAATTTTTGCATCCATGTCCATAAAGGATATTAGTGTATAATTTTCTTTCTATGTTGTATCCGTTCCTGGCTTTGGTATAAGGGTGGTACTGGCTTTGAGGAATGACTTAGGGAGGATTTTCAATTTTGCAGAACAGTTTAAGTAGAGCAGGGTGCCGTTCTTCATTCCATGCCTCTCGCTTGCCATGCATAGTCTGAATTCCATTTCTGTCATTTGAACAATTCCTTTTGTTTGGTTTGAGTCTCATTTGGAGAGCTCTTATGATTCTTTGAGGGTGTTGAGACAGCCTGTTTTTGTTGCTTTGTTTTGTTTTTCTATGTTGCCAGCGTTTTCATGCTGGTTTCTTCTCATTCGGGGCCTCTTCTCTCAGATCAAATCAGATCAGATACGGTCCACGTGTTCTTTTCTGCTGGCATCTCTATGGCTCCGTGAAGATAGTGCTGGGTCCCTGGTTGATGTGCTGTGTCCTACTCTGGGAGGCACTGTGAGCCTTCATCACTGCTGTTGTGCTGTGTCTCCTGTTCCCTGATGTTTGTCACTGCTGCTGTGGCAGGGTTGGCCCCCGTGCAGGGTGCATGTGTGAGGTTAGGCTGGCTGGCAGGATGTGCGCGAGCATGGGAGGGAGGAGCTCTGCTCAGTAGGTGCCACACACGCAGGCCTGAGTGGTGCTGGGCGCGTGGGCAGGGTGAGGCGCATGCAGGGCACAGCACACATGCGGGTGTGGCGGGTACACATGTGGGAGTGAGTCTACACGGCAGAGCAGGCCAGCAGACCACAGCTCATGAGCTGGAAGGAGAGGGAGAGAGCGGGCTCGTGGGGCGGGCTGCCTGTGCAGGATGGAGCAGACCACAGGAGCTGCGCTCACACGTGTGCCCAGGGTGGCTGGGTGGCAGAGCGCTGGGTGCAGCACCCAAGGTGCCTGTCCAGCCTGGTGTAGGTCCGTGGTGTCCAGTCCATCCAGATCCAAAGGTGGTGGCTGCGAGGGCTTTTGCCCCTCTAAGGGCCTCCCAGGCAATTGCGACAGTGGTGGTCCACCCTCCCACAGTGGGTGCCCAGGCTAAGAGGGCGTGATCTGCCCAGGTCCCATAGGAAGTTTGGTTGAGCAGGAGCGCCGCGGCCACAGCAGTGGGTGCAGGGCCCATGGTCTCCAGCTTTGCCTAGGGTCCCTGGCAGTGGTGGTGGTGGCAGCAGCATTGGTGGTGGCAGTGGAGGTGGTGACAGTGGCAGTGGTGGCAGCAGTGGCAGTGTTGGTGATGGTGTACATCACTTGCCCACAGGGTTAACCTGAATGCTGAGATCCTCAGTACCTCCCTGTCCAGTCTCAGCGAGAGGCAGGCAGCAGCCACTGCTCTGTTCCGATGGCACCACCGGTAGCACGTGGGGCTCACGATCTGGCTGTCCTTTCTCTCCAGAGCAGTGTAACTGCACGGCCTCCAGCAGGGCTCCGCGTCAGTCCTGGGGCCAGCCGCTGGGGTGGCGGGCTCCCTGCTGCCCTGTGGTCTCCTCGGGGAAATGGGAGCGGGGTGCTCTCCTCTGCCCCTTCACACATGAGGGTGCCCTTGTTCATCGCCCCCGGTCCTGGGGCGCAGGTCGTCCCACTTTTGTCTTCTTCGGTTCACTCCTGCCTCCTCCCCGCGGAGTCCCCTGGTGTGCTCAGAGGACCGCTCCCCGGGTGGGTCTCTTTGCCGCTTTCCATCCTCCCCGCCAGAGCAGTGCCGTGCAGGCTGCCTCTAGTCCGCCATCTCCGCCCAGCAGATTATTGTGCTTAGTCCAACTTCTCTCCTCACAATATAACTACTCATGCCTGCGACGTGCAAAGACTAACTCCAAAATTGTGTTTTAATGTAAATTTCACCCATCTTTCTCACTTCTCTGCCGTCAGACAGTCTGAGCGAGGCTGGGACGAGTCTCCAGGTCATTCCTGGAAGGTACAGGCTGCCTGTGGCAGAGCGGAGCTTGTACATCAGCGTGCAGTCGCCTGGCAGGGCCAGCTTGACGGCAGGAGAGGCTGAGAAGGCGTTTATCCTGAAGGCTCTCAGAGGACTCTTCTGAGCAGCTGCCTTCATCCCTGAGAAGTGCTTTCCGGCACCCCCTTCCTTACTCCCTATGCACCAGCACCCACATGCTGTAGAGGCTGGGTGAGCAGCCTCTGCCATTGGCTGTCTGCTGGTGGCACAAACCTCCTTCCTGCCCCCTTCCTTGGGCACCTCTGGGATGTGGTGAGAACCACACAAACACCAGGACCAGACGGGTCCTTGGCTATCCCTTGGCCTGGCACAAGAGGTGCCTGTGACTGCCAACCTTGCCTAACTGGGTGCGTGGTTGCCACACGCTCTGAGTCAAACCGCTGCGCGTGAAAGTGCGTGTGTGAAACAGACGGGACCTTGCAGGTGGCTTCACTCCTCAGCACGTGGGTCTCTCATCCTGAACATATGAACGCCCAGTGGTCACGTGTGTAATAGCCCTAAGGAATGTTTGCGTCAGCAGTCCTGCCTTTGTTAGCTACTGTTTACGGGTCATCACCAGCGTTTACCAGAGAAACACGAAGCCACTGCCAGGAGGTGAGGACGCCTGCGTCGGGAGGCTCAGCCACGTTCACGCTTGGACTCCTTTTTTGCCTTGTGTCACTGCTAAAAATGATAGCCTGATATTGGCTATAGATTTTTCCCTTTTTAAAAAAAATTAGCTTTTTTTTTATTCCAAATTCCCTTTCTCCTGCTCACTCTCAAAGCCTAGATGTTGGCATTATTTGATATTCACTATTTTAAGTCAGGGAATTGCAAGGAAGTATCCCTTTGTCCCTGGAAAAGAAAGGGAAAGAGAAACTGAGGAGGAGTTGTTGATTTAATCTTGTTCACTGTATATTTATACATTTGTGTTCCTAGACCAAATAGTTTATGCACACCTTAGCCATGGGAAGTGGTGTCAGGTCTCCCGTGCAAAAATAGGTTTTTTAGGCTTATAGAGGTGTGTGTGCGTGTTACTGTATTTGTGTGTATATATGTGTGGTGTGGTATTTGTGTGTGTAGTACGTGAGTGTGAATGCTGTGTGTGCCATGTGTGCTGTGCATGGTGTGGTATGTGCTGTGTGTGGTGCTTGTATGCAGATGTGGTGTGTGTACATGGTGTCTGTGTGTGTGGTCCACGTGCACGTATGTGTGTGACATTTGTGGGATGAGAGTTGTGTGGAGTGTGGGCTGTGTGTGTGGCCCAGGTGCTGTGAGTGTGGGTGTGAACTTGATCTTTCGTCTCCTCCCAGTTCCACCCTCCTCCGCCCTCCACCGGCCCCCCGCAGTGCGTTTCCCCTCAGTATTTGCATTTCCCACCCTGGTCTCTGAGGCTGACCCCCGTGCAGCAGCCTTAGCACGTCCTTGCCGGATCTTGGCACGGCCCGGTCTCAGGCTGCAGGTGGTGGCAGTGAGGTGGTGGGAATGTTCCTCGCAGACCTTGGTAAACGTGGAGTGTGGATGTGTGCATGGTATGTGAGTGTGACGGGGCCCATCTTCGTACTCGGCTAGGGCAGGAAAGAGAGCCCAGACAGGGATGCGGCCGTGGGAGTGCCCCTTCGAGGGCCGTTCCTTCTCTGGGTCAGAGCCCAGCTCGGGACACAAAGGCCGTCCTTTTCCTGCTTCCCTGCTCTGTTTGGTGTAAAGGCATTTAAACATCTCTGCAGCTTCCAACTTGTCCACATTGTACCTGATGTTGATTAACAAAATGTTCCTTATGCCAGCTCTTGATGAAAGAATGTTTGCTCCTGGTATGCAGAGTCACGTGGCCCCAGGAGCCGCCACCCCAGAGCCCCTGGGCCGCTGTCCCCACCTTCATAACCCAGGGGAACACCAGTGAGGGCCTCAGGGCTCAGCTGCTGGGAACCAGAACATGTTCAGGAAAAGGGCTCAGCTTCAAGACTGCCATGATAAAAACACTGGCTCTTCAGGAGTTCTGAAAGATCTGTGACGTAATTCAAACAAGCGGCCGAGTACTCAGGCACAGTCCCTCAGAACCAGGGTCTGGAGTGCCAGCAGGATTGTTTGCAGCCGGGTCAGGGAGCCAGCCTGCCTCTGTGAAAATGGTGCTGACTCTGTCACCAGGGCCTGCGCATGTAAGCCCTCCTCGGGACACAGGAGAAAGAACCTGCCTTGTGTGT
The DNA here is from genome assembly GCA_963573935.1 of Arctocebus calabarensis. NCBI lineage: Eukaryota > Metazoa > Chordata > Mammalia > Primates > Lorisidae > Arctocebus > Arctocebus calabarensis. The sequence continues at coordinate 41,967 of CAUYON010197232.1, forward strand.
AAACTACCTCTTACCCCTCCCCCATTGTGTTATTTGAAATTGCGGGGCCGACCTTTGTACCTCTGTGTACCGGAGTACACACCTGTGTTTATCACTTCCCTCCAGAGGGCCAGCTTTGTGCCAGGAGCCACTGTGAGGTTGTGTGTCGAGCAGCGCTTCGCCGTCTCCCCACGAGGGGGTCTGGGAGGGCGGGAGCCGGCTTGGTGCCGGGGTTAGCGCACCTTGTACTGGCGCAGAGAGGCGGGCACTCTCGCCCCTGCGGGCCGCAGGCCGCGCGTGGACCGAGGCCGGCTCGGGCATTTCCCCGTTTCATTCGCCCTTCACAGCACTGCAGAGATGCTCCGAGTTTTGTAGTCTCCTCTGTAGGATTCCAAAGTTGTCCCTTTTTCTGTTTTCATTCTCTCACTTCCCTTGCCTTTGGAAGACAAGCATAGTTAAGAGTAGACAAGAAAATCTTTGGAATTATTCAGTAGGTTAGCAGAGCCCTTGGGCCTCGTGACCATCTTTCACCTTCAAAATACAGCCGGCACCGTCCCTGTTCCCCCACCGCTCTCTTTAAACAGCATCCTCGTCTGCCCTCTGGTGGCCACTTCTGGTTATTGCTCCAAGAACCGGCTTGTAAAAATTGGGTGGACCTACCCACAGCTTTACTTTAGCAGAAGCCTTGAGTTAAAATGCATATCCTCTACATTTCACAGACACCCAAGAGGGGTTTTAAAAATGCCACCGAGCAGAAGGCACTTCCAGGGGAGAGGGGGGGTCCAGCACTGGTTACTGAGTGCTTCGTGAGACAGCACTTTCTCAAGGGACAGTCCAGGCAGCAGCCCCGAGGAAGTAGGTCCTTGTCGTCCCTATAGGGAAGGAGACTGGCCATAGAGAGGCAGAGTGACCGACTGTCTATGAAGAGGTGACGCAGGGCTTCCCCTCAGTGCCACGCCCACGAAGGAGACAAGTCCAGAGGGGAGTGACCCCGCCGGCCAGCAGGCGAGCACCCAGGGACAGAGTCTGTGCGCCGCCAAGCTGGGGGCTGCAGCCTGGACTCCTGCCTGTGGGACTCCAGCTTTGGGGGACGATGTCACAGAGCTGGGCTTTGCGTGCTGAGAACCAGGTTTAGACCTCGTCCTGCCGCTTCCTGACAGTGTGAGCTTTGCCAGGCTGACTCCTGTCCCCGCGCCTCCACCGCCCCATCTGAAAGAAGAACCAGCACCTCCACTCTCGGGTTGTGACATTAACGGAAGGAGTGCAGGAGTGCGGCACCTGCTCTGTCCCCTCCTGTGTCATGACAAATCCATGCAGGGCCGAGAGCTGCACCAGGACGGGGGGCGGAGGGGATCAGAAGGAGGAAAGGGGGGGAGAGGGGAGTGGGGGGCCTGGAGGGCCAGGGGAGACCGCTGTGCGCAGGCTTCCTACCAGTCAGGTGGGAGCCGTATTTCAACCAGCCTTCCCAGCAGCCCCCAAAGTTGGAAAACACAAAGTGGGGAAACCATGGCAACAACTCCCCACTCATAAAGCAGCCACTGGTGCGCTTGATAAATGTGCGGCAGAGATATGGACATGGGAGGAAGGTCGGTGACAGGATGGTTGTGACCAGACCATTGTGGGAGATTTAACCTTCTTTGTTACTGTCTCCCCCTTAGGTGTCTCCAGGCCACCTGCTCCCTTTGCTTTCGGAAGGAGAGCGGGGGTGTCCTTCTGTGTCACTGCTGCAGCAGCCCGCCCTGTGGGGGAGCGGGGGTCGGTAAGGCCCTGGGAAAGAGGGCAGAGGGCACAGCCTCCAAGCCCAGTCCTGGGCACCCCGCAGATGTCCTTTCACCCCCACCCCGAGGATAAGGAGGCCTGTTACCTCTCCATTTTCCAGATAATGAAATAAGTGGATAAAAGAGCTTGCGGAGAGCGGCCCCTGGTGGGTGGCAGCCTGGGCATTTGGAACCCCTGTTTGAACCTTTCTTCCCCTGGGTTTCCTTTTGACCTGGAGGGTTTATGAAACCCAGGTTGCTGGTACAGGCAGCAAAATGCCACCTCCATCCTTTTAGGGTCCCAGCCGAGCAGAAAATTAACTTGACATAAGATAGATTAACAGAAGGCACACACCTCTGTTTACCTAAGTGCTACATGGTGGGGAGCCCTCCTGAGGAAATGAGAACTGAAGAGGCGGTTAGAGTCTGTTATTTACCCACCGAATTGAACAAAGAACAGTAAACTGTGAACATGTGGTGAGGCGTGGGGGCTCAGGACAGGACGGAGAAGGGACTAGGAGATGGGGGGTATTTACCAAGTTGGTTTGTGTAGAATTCTCTCGGCCTCAACTTCCTGGCCTTGACAGTAAGAATGTTACTTCTCTCACGTGGGAATTTCTTTTGCTTTTCAAGAAAGAGAATACAGGCCAGAGGGATCTTCTGGCACCTGCTGTTTTTAGAGTGCCTTTGACTTGCCTGCATAGTCAATATGCCAGCATGCTATATTTTTAATTTCTTCACTGGGGCCCTGACTTTCTGCTTTATGTCTGGAGTGGGGCTTCCTTCAGGGACCAGGGGAGTCCACACTTCAAGAACCAGTGAGTCTCGATGGGACCCCCCAAAACTCCCTGAGGAGGAGGCCCAGGTCTATGGCCACAGTGTGGGAGTTTCTTCCTCCTCAACACAAAGAGAATATGCCTATTATTATTTTTAACATATAAATTCTAAATAGTTGGCTGAAATTTAATTGCTAGTATTCCTTTACATAGAAGCAATTTTTGAGTCTTCAAACTAGGCCATGCATTTGGTAGGTCGGAAGAGATGTAGAAATTCTGATTTTTAATTTTTTAAAGAAAAATTTTATTTTATCATTGTTTATTTTTGTTTTTTGAGACAGAGTCTCACTCTGTAGCCCTGGGTAAAGTGCCATGGCAACCTCTAACTCTTGGCCTCAGTCTCCTGAGCAGCTGGGACTACAGACACCCGACACTGTGCCCAGCTAATTTTTCTATTTTTAGTACAGACAGGGTCTTGCACTTACTAAGGCTGGTCTCAAACTCCTGAGCTCAAGCAATCCACCCACCTCGGTCTCTCAGAGTAAAGAAAATATTTTAAAAGTCTTAAATTTTTTAAGAGACCGATTTAAACTGAGTGTGTGGGGGGATGTCAGGTATCATCACTGGGGCAACACAAAGGCAGCTCTTGTGAGATTCTTCTATGGCGATCATACAGAATCGTTTTTTCTCTTAGTTTCCTTATCCTTCAGTGATTTTTATATTGTGATTTTATGATCTTGTGTATTTTTATGATCTTTAATGTAATTTTTCCCATTCAGGGACATGTCAGCTTGTGTTTTAGGTCAGGCTTTTTCTACAGATAATTTGAGCACAGACTTTGATGATTAATTGGTTTCAGAAAACACAAGTTACTTTACTATTGTAGCTCATTCTAAAACTTTTCCTGAATGTTTCTTCCTCGTGGACATGTCCGGTTCAGAGAATTACTGCATACTCAAGTCGGCACATTCAGCCTGTAGTTGGCAACTCAATACTCATTACTCATTACATTTTCTTTTTCTTTTTGAGACAGAGTCTCAGTCTCTCACTCAGGGTAGAGTGCTGTAGTGTCATAGCTCACAGCAAACTCAAATTCCTGGGTTCAAGCAATCCTCTTGCCTCAGCCTCCCAGAGTGCTAGGATTACAGAGATGAGCCACCGTGCAGCCACATGTAACATATTTTTAAAGAACCCTTAGGAAAATGGCCTTTGGTTATTTTTATTCAGGTTTTATTAGCAAGAAGTTTTTTGTTTGTTTATTTTTTGAGACAGAGTCTCACTTTGTCACCCTGGGTAGAGTGCTATGGGGTCACAGCTCACAGCAACCTCAAACTCTTAGGCTTAAGCAATTCTTTTGCCGCAGCCTCCCAAGTAGCTGGGACTACAGGCACCTGCCACAACGCCCGGCTATTTTTTTTTTGTTGCAGTTGTTATTGTTGTTTAGCTGGCCTGGGTCGGGTTCGAACCCACCAGCTTCAGTGCATGTGACTGACGCCATAACCACGGTGCTACGGGTGCTATAACATGGTCCTCTTGAAAGTAAATAGTGGTGTTGACTCAAGATGTTCAAATTGGATTCACTATTGTCCTACAAAGTTGAGCGTTTCCCAGGAACCTAGGGAAGCTGACTGCTTATGTTGCTGCAGTGACTTGAAACCTGTCCCCCGTGAGAAGCCCAGTCCTGGCCAGGGACAGCTGGAGAACCTGCTGCTTTTGGCTGCCTGTGGGTCTCTGGGTCCTTTCTAGTGTGGTCAGAATCTAGGAGCCATCAGAGCCATCTCCTATGTGTAGGTCTCGAGGAAATATTTTCTTTAACTTTCATTATGGAGACCTTCCAGCGTCTGCATGAGTAGAAAGAAGGGCATACGGGCACTTATGAACCGGTCAGCCACCTCAACAGTCGTCAGCTATGTGCACAGCTTGTCCCATCTGCTCCCCGCAGACGGGGGATGCAGCAGACCCCTAGTGTTCCGGCCTGGCCTGCTGGCCCTTAGGGACAGGAGGAGTGCATGTTGGCCTGGGCCTTCCTGTGATCATGGCCAGATGGCTGATTTGAGAACATCCTGCTTTTAACTTTGGGGTGTCTTACTGGTCTTCCCAAGTGTGTGGCAGGTTCTCCCACTATTCTTTGGACTATGGTTTCTTGCCTCCAGAGTCAGGACCCTCATCATCTGTGACCAGCCCAGGGTCTGTTTCTGGAGAAGCCAGTCCTCATCAGCGTGGCCGCTCATCACGTGACTGATATTGCCTGGTGTGCTATGCCTATGAGGTTGCAAAATGCAAGGAAAAAGGAAGAGAAGACACAGAACCCAGGACAGGACCAGATACACGCCAGTCAGATACAGGCCTAGGATGTCTGTCTTCACCATCCAGCCACTGGGGGGCGGGGTGGCTTTGAGCTCAGGTTGCCTCGGGGCAGCGCTAGCTGCCTTCTCCCCCTGCCCCACACCCTGCGGTCCTCACAGTGGCCTTCTCTCTTCTCTAGACGTCTGTGCCAGCCTGCTGCTTTCTATGAGCGATGAGGAGCACGGCCCCCCGTGTGCTCTGCAGGGGCAGGAGGAGGACCAGGAGTCGCAGGACCCATCCCCGTCGGCCAGGAGTCGCAGGACCCATCCCCGGGAGAAGGTACTCCGTGCAGTGGACGGCTTCTGTAAGGGGTAATGAGGCTTTTCTTTCAGAAGACAGCAGATGAGGCAGTGCAGCTCAAAAATGCCTCCGTATATCAGCTCCCCCAGGTGGGGCCTGGGGGCCGGGCCCTCAGGAGCTTCCACATAGCTGTGGCTTCTAGCAGCCCAAAGCATCAAGAACTCCAGTTTTTTTTGCAGAGTTGGGGGAGCTCTTAGAAGGCCTCTATTAGTTAAGACTGGGTGCCTGGAGGTATATGAAATCATTCACATCTGTTTATCAGGATGGCCAACAGAGATGGGGCCACAGGCCTGGGGAGTGCTCTAGAGAAGGAGGGTTCAGCATGGGGGAGTGAGTCCTGCCTGCTGGGGTTGGGGGCAGAAAGAGGAACAGAATCCTCCTGGGTGGGATGTGCTTGTCATTAGAATGGGCTTTGACTCCATGTGCAGCCAATGCAGCGCAGTGGGCCTGTTGTTGAAATCCAAAGAAGCCGGCTCTCTGGAAGCACCTAGAACCTCCACTGCTCTTGGCAAAGATCATCCTGCATTCCTGTTTACTGCTCAGAGAAGGCAGAATTCACCCCTCCCCTCCCCTACACATAGTACCTCCAGCAGAGTCCTGGGAAATGACCTTGACCACAAACAGCCCCGGCGTGGGTGTTGGGGAGCTCTTCTATGTTGCGCGGTCTCTTTTGGCAGGGAAAGTTCAAAGGTACTTTCAGGTTCCCAAGAAAGAATATTTGGCAAAGATGAGGGTTTATAGTCTGAGAGCAGAGACTGCGGAGGGGTTGCAGAGGGTGGAGTGTGGCCTGCAGTTCTGACACCAGCAGTGTCAAAGGTCACACACATTGGGCCTTGAACCCCCCCACCCCCAGACAAAGGGAGCAGGCAGAGCTCATGCTTCTAGACAGCTTGGGGTGGATGCACCGTGCAGGATCACCCGTGAAGCTTAAACTCAAACCCACAAACACTGGCAAGTCTCCTGAGCAGCTCGCTGCTTTCCCCTCCGCCTCCCCACTGTGGGCCGGATTGTGCCACTTCTGGGCTCAGAACCATCCATCGCCTTCAGAATGAAACTCCGGCTGCTGGTCTGACCCCACCTGGGTCCCCCAATGCTGAGGTTGCTCCCTGTGCTGTCAAGGCTCCACCAGCCTCCTGACGCTCCTGCAGCGAGGCAGGTGGGCCTCGGGCCCCGGCACACCCCGACCTCCAGCTCTGCTCAGACGGCGCCTCCTTTGTGCCCCACTTTATTCTTCCAGCAGCGCAGCTACTGACAGATGCTCTTCTGTCTGCGTGTCCATTTCTGCCTTCCTCTGGTGGAATGAAGCCCTGTGGGAACAGCGCTGGACTTTCTTCAATGCTGCTGCTTCTCAGTGCCCGGCACAGCGCCTGACACGTAACAGGGGTCAACGAAACAGCGTTACTTTCCAAAATGTGCTGGTTTTCATAAGCAGCTCTCATGGTATTTCATTATTTTTTCTTCCAGAACATTTTGAAAACAACTAGTAAAGAAGTGTTAAGTGTTGTTCATGGAGAAACAGGAGCATCTCTGGATCGGGATAGCAGTGCTGACAGGTAGGGCTGCAGACCACAGCTCAGTCTTGCTTTTCTGACTGTGCATGTGACAGGGGGCATAGAAAGAACTGCCCAGGAGTCAAAATCAATTCTTGTCCTTCCACAGGCTGGGGGCGGGTTAGAAAATGTAACTCTCAAGACGATGAGGCAAAGAATGGTCTTTTGAAGCTGATTTGTGGTATGACAACCCTAACTCTGAAAGCTGACAGCCACACAAGGGGATGCTGTAGAAGAATCATCCCAACATCTAGTATGTACTCTGGAAGGGAACCCTGCACACAGCCGTGATTAGCTATTCACGGGTGCATAGCAGGGGGGCTTGAGCATAATAGCATCTGACGAGCCTTGAAGACATTATGCTTTGTGAGATCAACTATTTACAAAAAGACAATTACTGTGTGATTCTACTTATGTGAGATGCGTAGTCAAATTCATAGAGACAGAAAGTGGAATGGTGGCCATTAGGGGCTGCGGGACAGAGAATGGGAGTCGTTGTTCACTGAGGACAGAGTTTCAGGTTTGCAGGGTGGAAACCTGTAGCTCGGTGAATAGGGCGCCGGCCCCATATACTGAGGGTGGTGGGTTCAAACTCAGCCCTGGCCAAACTGCAACAAAAAAATAGCCGGGCGTTGTGATAGATGCCTGTAGGTCCAGCTACTCGGGAGGCTGAGGCAAGAGAATCGCCTAAGCCCAAGTGCTAGAGGTTGCTGTGAGCTGTGACGCCACGGCACTCTACCAAGGGTGACAAAGTGAGACTATGTCTCTCTCTAAAAAAAAAAAGAAAGATGGAGTAAATGCAGAGTCTCTTGGCTCTTCCCCATCACTATCTCTCTGCGCTAGTCCCATCTTCTGTGGAAGTCACATTCAGAGGCAGTCCCTGTAATGGCCCTTCAGTGTCACAAAGAACAGCTAAATGGAGCACAGTTCTCTTGCATCTACCTCCAGAACTATTGTTTAGAATACTGTTCCTTTTATTTATTTGTAACCCCACACCCCGCAAATAAAACCACCTTCCCAGTTGTTAAACCTAGGCAATGGATCTCATAAGATTTTAGGACACAATTCCCCACCTCAGGGAAGGGAGCATTCAGTGCAGGAGACCGTGACACAAATGACAGATGGGAAGGTGACATTATACTCTGAAGTCACGGAACTCCATAAAGGAACAGCGACCCATTCAGTGCAGGAGACCATGACACAAATGACAGATGGGAAGGTGACATTATACTCTGAACTTCACAGAACTCCATAAAGGGACAACAACCCATGTCTGAGAAGACACATAGGGATTACAGCCATTGGGCTTTAGCAATTTAAGTAGGAGTTTGCTGGGCAGAGCAAGGGAAAGAGTTACTGCAATAATACAAGCAGCGGGCAGGTGCCAGAAGGTGGCATGTTCTAGATCAGCGGTTCTCAACCTGTGCGTTGCGACCCCTTTGTAACAATGAAAATGCATCCTGCATATCAGAAATTTATGATTCATAATAGTAGCAAAGTTATGAAGTAGCAATGAAAATAATTTTATGGTTAGGGATCACTAAAGGCTTTGGGGGTCAGTAGGAAGGTTGAGAACCACTGTTTTGGAGAAAATGGGTAAACTGGGTACCTCTCTGTGGCAGCCACCTCTGCTGGTTGTGTGGCAGGGACAGACAGCCTCACTAGCAGTGGCCGATAAGAACACAGGCTCATTTCATGTCTGCTGTGACCCACGTGCCGCTCTGCAGCCCACGCTCTTTTCACTATGGGGGCCAAGCCGACCGTACCTCTCAGTGGCTTTGCAGGCCTCTCCCAGGAAGCAGCTAGGCTGGTGCGGACAGTCTGGGGACAAGGCCCTCACATAGGAAAGGGGGGTGGGCTTGGGAAGTCACCACGCTAGTGTCCGGTGAGCAGCGGGGAGGGGACGTTGGCAGGGAAAGCTGCAGGAAGGTGGGAACAGGCCCCTGTCTGAGCCCTGGGAGGCCTGCGTGGGTGCACGTTTCATCTCTGCCAGTCTGGGGTTGGACAGGGTGGCAGCAGGGAGGAAACAGGTCTGGGATATGATTTATTCTGTGTGGCAAGTGTAGAAGTGGGGGGAAGGTGGGAGGAAGGCTCAAGGCAGAGGCACATGCCCTTCAGTGTTCCCAGACTTTTCCCACTGAGCCTCGGGCAGCAGCCCTGATGTTCCAGAGCATCCGGGGTGCAGGGAGGGACACCCCAGCAGGTCTGGGTGTAGTGTGGAGTGACATCATGCCCTGGGAGACCAGGTGTACCCTGTGACCAGGAAGCACACATTTAAGCCACTAGCTGGGAATTTAGAAAAAGAAAAGTCAGTGGGGGCCAGAGTGTGAGGAAAGCCCCTTCCTCACGCCTGACCTGCCCCACGCCCCTCCCAGTTTCCGGCCTTTGCTGGCAGCAGTACCACGTGGACGAGGCCAAAGCTGCCGGCTTTCCAAATCCCTTCTGCTACAACAAGCCTCCATTTACAGCAGCGGTTTGTTGTGCCTCGGAAGTGCGGTGGCTTAGGCCCCTCTGGTTGTCCTCCTGCGTGGCATTCAGTTCAGGGGCGAGCATCTCGCGTGAAATTCTTGTTGCTCTTGGATTCCAGAGGGCAGACGGGTGCACGCTCTGGAGCCCCGTTAAGAAAAGACACTCACAGCTCAGGCGGTTTGATTTTCTCCAAAGCTAGGGTTAACCAATGAAGAATTTTGCAGTTTATTTTTGGGAAATTATTTAGAAACTGAGCTAAAACGTAAGTAATTGTTCAGTTAAAGAGACGCCTTCAGCTGGAGCGAGTGTCCCCTGGGTGCACTGGTGGTGGGGGCAGCATCAGCTCAGCACCGGGGAGCAGGGCTGGGTTCTCCCTGCACTTGGCTCCCTGGCTCCACTCCCCACCCTGCTTGGCTGGCGGAGTCCTCTCCAGGCCTTCAGCAGCAGACCAGAGGGGTTGAGTGAGCGCACCCCTGGCCAATGTGCGTGGGTGGAAGAAAGGACCTCCTCCCCGGAAACAGAGCTTTTCCAGAATGGGGCTTGGTGCAGCCCCCTCTCTGGCCTGTGAACACAAACAGTAAGCCAGCCCCCACTCTGCAGCCTTTGACACTGAACCTGGGCAAATACAAAGGCCCTTTTCCTTTTTTCTGGGACTCAGTTAAGATGTGCAAATTTCTTTAAGAAATAAAGGGATATAAAGGACAAAATAGGAAGCAAATGACCAGGATGGTGCACAGATAGGAAAACATATCACAGTGGGAATGCTGAAGTTGCTTAGTCTCCCTGGGAGGACAGAGGGTACAGGAGGCCGTGTCACCGAAAGTGCCTGGAGTGGGCGCCCACTGTTGGAGCGGGCAACAGGTGTGTCCCCGTGCCACGAGCCCCAGAGCAGACGGCAGTGACCTGACTGTCACAGTGAACGCCACAGGACGTTGTGTTGCATTCTGAAGTTAGCTGGGCGTGGCCACACGTGTGAGTTCACCCCACTCCCCGGAGTGGGTCTGCTCTCCTCGGAGCCCCTGCCGGGCAGACGCTGGTGGTAGCTGTGGGCTCTGGCTCTGGAATGATGACCGCTGTGCAAAGGGGGACTGAGGCACCCACATTCCCACCAGGCTCAGAGCCAGGATCTGCCTCCTAGTCCCTGACCCGGGGCCCCAGCTTCCCTGTACCACCTCGGCTGCAGGGCCCAGCAAGCCGGCCAGGGCCAGTCGGCTGCAGATGGTGGGAGGCCTTGTTGTCCCTGGTATTTCTGTCCAGGACTGCAACCAGACCATACCCTGGAGCAGTCTTAGACAGACACTCGTGTCACATGTCTCTTCTGACACCACTTGCCAGGTCCCAGGACTGGCCAGGTCTCGGACCCTTCTTAACTAGTTTTAGGATGTGGACCTCTAAGTTACCTTGCTCGCGTACAGTTTCTCTTATGTGCCTGAGGGTTATCTACTTTAGCTGGAGAGAGATAGCGTGTCTTAGAGAGAGAGTAAAGCAGTCTTCTTACATAGATAGATCTTAGTCTTTGGCAGAGCTTGGTGATCTTCAGCAGAGAGACGTCGTGCTGGCCTTCTGCAGGCAGGAGAGGAGACAGAGTCAGAATAAGCGGGTCCGTGATAGAATCCCATGCTCCCGACTGCCTGCACCTCCAGCCTAATATAAGGCTGATCCTGTGCCTCTCAACACCGCAGGTGTAGAGACTACCAATTCCCCACTGCTCTCATCTCGCGAGCTCTCGTGCTTGTTAGGAGAGCTAAATCCCTCTCCGTGCCCTTTCCACCAGGTGTTCCATTATTGAGCTCGACAGGTATTTCTTACAACTCTTGCTCCTAGCCATTAGGCTATATGGGCTGCAACACACTCGGCTTCTTTTGAGTCGGGGTAGGAGTGAGGCTGTTTTAGCCAGGGAGGAGCCCGAAGGAAAGGGCGCGTAGAGCCACAGCCGGGGAGGAACCTGCGTCTGTGCCCTCTGGACCTACACTCTCCTGCAGGGCTCACTGGGGCTTGCAGCTGGGTGAGGCAGTGATGACAGCTGTAACAGTGATGACATCTGTGACAGGGACATAAAGGTGACCAGCTAACTGGCTGTCACCCCTGTGCCTTCCCAAGCCCTCCTCTCCTGCCAGGCTTTGAATGCACAGGACATCAAGTAGTTGCCACTGCACCTGCCTCTCAGCCCTCCCACCCCCCAAGGTCGCAGATGAATTCCTGGGCCAGTCTGGCAGTGCCCACAGGGAGTACAGAGACGTGCATTCTGGCCAAGCCCAGGTCACAGCCCAGCCCCCATGGGGGCAGACAGAGGTCATTCTGAATGTGACTCAACCTTTTGGGTGAACCGTCTGAAGCGGTGTCCCAGGTGGGCATAGATTTTAGTAAATGGCGTTAAATAGGCTCCCCCCACCTGAAGGCTTCTCTCTCTCTAGCGCCTGCCGCAGCCTTTCTGGCTCAGCCCCTAGCCACATTGCATGCCTGTGCGGCAGCTGGGACCAACTCCAGAAGCAGGCCCAGGGGCGCCCAGCACAGTCAGAAGCCCCCTCACACCTTCTGTCACAATCGCCAGTGTCTGGAGCAGTAGTGGTCCTGTCGCTGGGGGCTGTGTGTGACTGGGAATGTAGCCAGAATATTCTTTGGTCTACTCCAGGTTGGCATCTGAGCCCTGCCATTGAATTTCATCAGAAAGCTACTGGTGGCTCGGCGCCTGTGGCTCAATGGGTTAAGTCACCAGCCACGTACACCTGAGCTGGTGGGTTCGAATCCAGCCCAGGCCTGCCAAACAACAATGACGGCTGCGACCAAAAAATGGCCGGGCGTTGTGGCAGGCGCCTGTAGTTCCAGCTACTTGGGAGGCAGAGGCAGGAGACTCACTTGAGCCCAGGAATTGGAGGTTGCTGTGAGCTGTGGATGCCACAGCACTCTATCCAGGATGACGGCTTGAGGCTATGTCTCAAAAAAAAGAAAAAAAGCTACTGGTGTGCTCGCTTCGGCGGCACACATACTAAAATTGGAACGATACAGAGATTAGCATGGCCCTTGCACAGGATGACATGCAAATTCGTGAAGCAGTCCATATTTTTTTTTTATCTCTTTTCTTTACTCCAAAGAAGCCAAGGACAAGGATTTAAGCAATCAACCTTATTGCTCCGATCTGTATTCTTGGCAGAAAGCACTAATTCGAGGGTTGAATGGGCTCTGTACGTTAACATTTAATTTGGGGGACGGATCCTGTAAAAGCACTTTCAACATCAACTCATTAAAAGATTGCCAGAAAAAAAAGCTACTGGTGAGAGATGGGGCACTCACTCTTTTGGGGAGCGCCTGGAGTTGGTGAGGGAACCTTTTCCTCTTTCTAGTCAAGCATGAAACAAAGCTTATTAAGAAAGAGAAAGATAGGTTTACAGAGTAAGAAAGCTTACAGAGCAGGGTATGTTCACCACTGACAGCAAACGGGCCGCCACTCTCAGGGCGGGTAGACAAAGAGGCCTGTCCGGGAACGTTTCTAAGTCCTTTGGACACCACTTGGAAACATCACTAACATTTATCACAACAAGGGTCTGTTAAGACTTCACGTTTTCACTACCTGCAAGAACGTCATCTCTCAGGTGTCAACTGTGGAGCTGACCACACAAAATCGCTAACTTCCTATTGGCTCAGCAGAGGGGGCCCCAAGAACTTCTGCTGAAGGGCAATCCTGAAGTTCCTGAAAAAATGTGCCTTGTAGTTCCAGCGGTGGCCAGCAGGGCGCTCTCTCGGCTGACATGCGGGAGGCAGGAACCTGGTGTGCAGTGCCTCCATAACAGCGGGGCTCTTTATTAAGTTAGTCTTTTGACGAGGGAGGAGACTCAGCGCTGATGCCAGACGAGGCTGCTCACTAAACCCGCCATATTCCTAAACCTTTAAGGTCCAGGGCGCCTCTGCTGCAGCCGCCCCTGCAGCTTCGAGACTGAGGCTTCCAGAGGAGGCCTGGGAGTGCGGGGCGTACAGAGGTCAAGGCCAGGCAGTGGCTTCCTGGGACCAGCATGAGGGCGACCCCCGCCGCGGCGGCCGGACCAGCGTCCACTGAGCATCCTTGTGGGCCGGTTCCCATTTCCCCACTTCTCCAGGAAGCTACAGTGAGGGTGGTGTGGCGGCCAGCGCGCTTTCTGCCCCTGAGTCCAGATCCAGGCCTGACCCTTGGGTGCTCACCTACTGGGCTTTACTTACAGGCTCAGTCCAGGCTGGAGCTTTTCAGGTTACCCTGCCGTAGACGATGTCATTGGCCATTGTTTGTCATCAGAGACCCATGGCACTTGGTCGCCCTTATTTTTCTCATAGACTGAAGCTTTGTCTGACAGTGTATTTTAAAGGGACAAGCACAACACTTGGAGAGGAGAGAAATACAAAAAAGCATTAAAATTGATCGATAGGACGCTGAAGCCACTTCCACTTCCATGGAAGTGTTCTCTCTCTCCTGTGAGGGTTTTCTTTGTAATCTTTTGTTTATGCTGCCTGCTACCTAACTGTGCCAAAGCCCTATGCCTCACCAGGGAACAGTTTTGAACAGATAAATGATGATCATGAAAGTCCAGTATTATTGCAAGCTGAAGAATGAATAGCCTCCACTGTTCCCAACCGATTTGCATAACAAGGAGCTCCTCGGAGGGCTGGCACCTGCCCCCACACAGGGGAGTGGCTTGTGGAAGGCACCATCTTTCATGGCCATTATTTCAGTGATGAGAGCAACTATTTACATTTTACCCTTACTGATGCAGTTAGAGCAGTGATTCTAAAAGTTTTGCTGAATCAGTGTCTCCTGGGGCCTCACCCAAGTTTCTGGATCCGCGGGTGTGGGCTGGGACAGCAACATGCTTGTCTCCTAAGTACCTGGGGGATGCTGATGCTGCTGGCTCCAGGACCCCACTTTGATAACCAGTGGGAGGGAAGCGTTTCCTTGTTTCTCAGACCTTGCTTCCAGCTTGCTGGTCCCAGACCGCGCCGTTTTACACCTGCCCTCCCTCTCTACCTGCTGACGTGTTCCTGAAGCCTCTGCTTCTCTTCCACAGCCCCCGGGGACTTCCACCTGGCACTTCCCACAACTCCAGCCTCTCAACATCCCAGTCTTGTTCCCAGAGGATCTGCCTCCTTATTCCGTGTCCTCCTGGGGCCGCCCAAGCTCAAGATCCTGATAACACCATGAATCGTATTATCTGTCGCTTCTGGGAAACAGAGGCTCAGGAGCCTCTCTGTCTCAGATTCTGCGTTTCCACGGCTTCTGGAGTGGCTCCTTGTCTGGTGAGGGATTTTGGAGACAGTTCTAGGGTCGAAATGAAGCTCTACAAGGTGTCCGAGGCCACAGCGGTGACTGCCTACCACCGGTGTGAGACAGGTACAGTCCACTGTATCCTTCTCAAGGACTGGGGAGATTTGAGCTCGGGACCTGAGAGGCAGTGCTGGGAACAGAAAGGAAACCCCCTCCCTGCCTCTGGGCTCACGAACCTTCCTGGCTCCAATAATGACATCTCCCGGTAAGCTGTGCACTTCGGTGAGCGTGGGTACTGTTTTGTGTATGGACAATTCTTCACATATTTTTCCTCATTTAATCTTTCCCTCACCCCTGCCCGGTAGGTGTGAGGTGGAAGGATTTAATACAGTCAGCTTCCTCTTGTAAAGAGGCAAAATTCTGAAAACAGTTACTGTCGAAAATCACCTACATTGCCCTTCAAGTACACCACAGCACACACACACACACACACACACAGGTAATAGTGCACATTAGTTCTTTTGCACTAAATCTGTGTTTCCATCAAGTAAAAAAAAAAAAAAAAGAAAAAGCCAGCATTGGACCCATTCCTACTAGTCACTAAACCCCTAGGGGTGATGAGAGGAGGGTGAGCAGAGAATTCTGCTACTTCCCTGCTTAAGGGCAGCATTGAGTTATTTTTTCTTTTTGTTTTTTAAAGTTACTTTTTGAACAAAGTAGATTCTCTTAGTGCAAAGCGCCACATTCTAGAAAGGTTGAACTACGATGTCCTCTTCCCCTGGCCCACAGGCAGCCAGTGTCTTCCATGTCTGAACTTCTTTTATACATAGCAGCAAGTGTAAAGGGGACTTCCCCTTTGCCCCTTAAATGGAGAGTACTATACACAGCGTCCCACTCCTTGCCCACTTAAATGTATTCCATATCTGGAGAGATTCCCTGTCTGCACAGCCCCCTGTTCTTTGTGTAGTTGCCCAGTGTTCTATTACTTTAATGGGTCACATCTACTTAACTATTTCTTCCTCTTTTTTTTTTTGTTTTACTAACCACTGTACTAACAAGGACCTGTTTGGTTTTTTCTTTCTTCAGAGACTGGGTCTTTCTATGTTGCCCAGGCTACTCTCTGACTCCTGGGCTCAAAAGAGTGTCCTGTCTCAACCTCCCAAGTAGCTGGAACTGTAGGCCTGCTTTACCAGGCTTGCCTTACTGGTTTTTTTAATTGGTGGACATTCTGATTGTTTCGATTCAGTATTGCAAACCACATTTCATGTGTTTGAATGTGCAATGTCCAAGTGAATAATTGCATGTATATACTTCCTACCATTTCCTAGAAAAGAATAATTATTGCCTCAAATGCTATGTGCATTCATAATTGATAGTTACTGCTAAATTGCTCGGAATTAGGACTATCCAGTTTTTATTCCTGTGAACAAAGTAGAAATCAGTCTGACAGGTGAAAACAGCCTTTCTGCAGTTTTAATTTGCACGAGGTTCATCCTTGTGAAGTGCCGGTATATGACCATGTTTAACCCAGAACAGCACTTCCACGGTTCTGCCGACTACAGTGCTTCTATGAGCTCGTTCAGTTAGTCACGCAGTTAGTCCTTTTAGTAAGACATAAGTTGCAAGTATTTTTTTCCTCAGTTTGTCATTTGTGTTTTGGCTTTGCTTATTGTCTTTTTCTTTCCATATGGAAATTTTTTTCAATATATTTTTTAAAAAGTAAATAGATTCAGAAGGTTCAAGTAGTTTTTTTTTATGTATCTCAATGACAGTGAAGAAGTATAGGCTTCTGATGGACCCATCACCTGAATGTACAACTGAATAGTGTACATTATAACCAATAGGTAGCTTTTTATTCCAGATCGCCCTTTCAGCCTCCCCCTTCTGAGTCTCCAAAATCTGTTAAACTACTATGCATGGCCACGCATACCCATTGTTAACTCCCACTAACAAGTGAGAACATGGAATACTTGGGTTTTTTGTTCCTGGGTTACTTAAAATAATGGCCTCCAGTTCAATCCAAGTAGAGGGCACAATTTCATTCTTTTTGATGGCTGAGTAGTATTCCGTGTTATACCACATTTTTTGGTCCACTCATGAATTGGTGGGTACGTAGGTTGATTCTATGTCTTTGTAATCATGCTGTGATAACCATTCAGGAGAAAGTGTCTTTTTTATAAAATGACTTCTTTCCCTTGGGTAGGTCTCCAGTGATGGGA